>JAOUQV010197422.1:12612-26005 GCA_028565295.1 Aspidoras spilotus
TTCCCCAATTTTTCTGTGTTTAACTTGAAATAAATGTCTTATTAATCCACACAAAATGACATATTTGAGGCATCCGTTCTCACACAAACATTATAAAATTGCTCTCTCCAAGGGTCCAAATAATCTTTGTCCTTAACAGGGTACATCTTTTCTTCTTGTTGTTCCTTTATAAAATGCACATATAATTTAACTTGCTCACTAACCTCTTTTATTAGGTGGCATAAAATCACTAATAAATTGCCCCAGTTGGTGGGTTTATCACAGTCGTCTTTATATAAGGTGTTGATTCTCAAAATGTAGCATTTACCAGTTATGGGTACGCAGAGCAAATTAAGGGAGTGGTTGATCCAAGGGGCAATCATCAATCTATTGAGGCAAACTGGAGGAGCTGCTGCAGTGGGTATGAGTTGTCTTACACTTGATTTTTATAGCGAGTATACATATAAATAACAAATTGAACACTTTATTAGTTACACCTTGGCATTAATAAATTGTTGGACCCCTTTCATAAAAGCCCTAATTCTTCATGCCATATTTTAAACAGAGATGGTATTCTTCAATCCTTAGTTGTAACGAGGTGTTGTTTGAGTTACTGTTACCATTCTATCATCTCAAACCAATATGCCCATTCTCCAATAACCTCACACATCAACAGGGCATTTTTGTCCACAAAACTGTCGTTCAGTGGATATTTTTTATGCAAAACCCAGAGATGGCTTTGTGTGAAAATCTCAGTAGAGAAGTTTCTGAAATACTTTGACTAGCCCGCTTGGCACCAAAAACCATGCCACATTCAAAGTCACATAAATCACATAAATCTTCCCCATTCTTGATTTTTTTTCTTCATGTATTTTTAAGATTATCTTTACAGAGTTTTTGTAACACTGTCTTCTTTTTTGCAGTGTATGAAAATTATCCAAAGCAGACTGAAATTCTTAAGAAGGCTGATGCCATTTAAACTCAGCAGGACCCTATTGTGCACTTTCTATCCATCTGTGGCGGCTAGTGCTCATGCCAGGGTAAGACTGCTTGCGCAACAGCTATAAACAGAATCGATAAAATTCTAAATATCAGGTGAGTCAGATATGTAACTGGGTCCAAACGGGATTCAGTTCATCATGTAACAGCATTAAGAATGCTTATAAAGCCTAACTTAATAAATTGCTAATCATTCACACCCAGTTCATGCCCTGGTGTTGTAGATATATTCCATCTATTGTATGAACTTGATTTAATGCTTTAGGAAGTCTAACATGTACAATAATTTTATTTAACTTTTAGCTGTGGCAGACCCCTGATACAAGTAATAGGCCGAAAGAAGAAGAAGAATAACTTCACTGTGTTTTCTTAAGATTGTTTTTATATTTGTCAATTGCTTGTTCTTGTTTATCTTGTTAATATTTGTCAATTGCTCGTTTTTGCTTGTTCTATGTATGTACATTAAATGTTTTTGTATAATGTGAGCTGCTGTACAAAGAATTTCCTGAAAAGGATCAATAAGGTATAAGTGAAGGAACTCAATCTGATCCTATTTAAACTTGAACCTAAAACACTATTTAATATCACTTACCTAATAGTAGTGCGTATATTTATAAAGAAAGGGTGCAGCTCACATATTACCCCCATCTCCACACTGAACTTGTATTTAAATTTTTGTAAAAACTAGAACAAGAAGCATTAAAGAGTCAGGTGTGTCCATTCAACTTAAAATTTACAATACAGATAAATTAATAAAAAGCCATTTGTCAACCATTTTCATGCAGCCTAATAGATTATTAATAGTTCCTGAAAATTATATTAGCAGCAGTGAATAAAAATAGATGTGAAAAGCTCATTTGCATTGTATCATGTTAAGGATGAAGAAATTTAATTTCTCTTGTAAGGAGCTCAAGATTTCTTTCCATTACCCTCTAAGGGCAACTGCCCCAAAAATGTAAGATTGTGTGAGTGTGTGTGTGTGTGAGAGAGAGAGAAAAATAGAGAAAGAGGGGATAAGGTTAAACCATATACATTATATTTCCTCAAGCTACTTTATTAGCCCAATGATATTACTTCCTTTCAGAAAACAATCTTCAGATGAAGAGGGAGAAAATATGTGGGGCACAGGGAAGTAACATATATGGGCTCCTAGCTAAAAGTATGGAGACTTCAAGCTAAAAGATGAAAAAGGAATGTTTGGAGAACAGGGTTTTGGCAGTCTCATACAGTACCTTGGAGCCAATTATACACCTTGCATTTATGGTTCCTTCCTTTACCATATCTATTATGCTTATTAGAAATTCCCATTTTAATATTCACTTTGTAATTTAAGGTTTAATTTTTATTTTTTGCTAAAAATGGAACTATGCTAGCAGATAGGCTAATAGCATCTTCCTCTGCATGTGCCAGAGCGTTGCACTGTGCATTAATTCTGCCTGTCTCTTTGAATGGAAAGTGAGTTGTAGTGAAACTCTATTTAAATTGAACAAAAATAAAGTTTACTAAATAAATGTTTTTGTGATCTTCTGTTTGATTCCACAAGCTATGCAATAAATTTGTTTACTTTTCATCAGCCACTGAATAATAAAACATAAATAAAAGAATAATAAACTATTACTAAAACAAAGATAAATATATAATAAATGCTAAATGTGAATATAAATAATGAGTTAAAATAAAAGACAATTAAAAATTAAAATGCTGCATTTTTAAAACACAAATTACGTTCAGGTTTACACTGGTGGTTGTTTATCAGTGATTTAAGCTCCGGTCGAGGTTATCGCTGCTACTGCCAGCAATACATTTTTTTCATCTATCTATGAACTATGAGTTCACGTAAGAAACTCATTGGAGCAGATAAAAAACAAATTCGATGTTAAACAGGCTAAAGTCAAGCAAACAGTGTATAATGGTATATACTTAGTCTTAAGTCCTTCAATGCTAACTACAACCCCAATTCCAATAGTGCTGGTATGTTGTGTAAAACATAAATACAATATGCAAATCTTTTTAAACCCATATTCAATTGAATACACTACAAGGACAAGATATTTAATGTTTATAGAGATAAACTTTATTGTTTTAAAAAATATATATTAATTTTTTATTTGATCCCTGCAACACGTTCCAAAAAAAAATGGGACAGGTCCAAGAAAAGGCTGGTTAAGCGAGCATCTCCAAAAGGCTATTTCAAATATATCTATGAACTGAGGGTTCATCTAAGAAACTGGAGCAGATGAAAATCAAATACAGTACAATGATAAACAGGCTAAAGTCATTGAAAAGTGTCCAGTGGAATAGATTTAACTTATGTCCTTCCATGATAACTAGCATACAGGATCTGGCATCAAAGGGCACTTTAGTGTTTCTGGCATTTGTGTGAGGGTACAGGTAAGTCTTGAATAACCTCTTGTGCATCTGGTGGCATATGGTATCCTGTTCATGGCCAACTGCTGTATCCAGTGGTTCTCCATCCAAAATATATGGTTGGCTAATCAAATCCTTCATAAGCAAACAGTCATGTGTACTTGGTCAGCATTACATCTTATGAGGACTTCCATGCTGGTAATGTGGTTGTAATGTGTTACTGAATCTTATTTATTCAGTGAAGGTAACTTTGTTGAAATCTGGTTCTTGATACTTCGGATACCCTCTAGTTTCCAAATATGTAGCTAACAGGGAGAAGGACGGCTTGTTCAGCCTCCCAAAGACAGCTGTCACATTTCCAATGTCTCTGGCATATGCTTTTGTGAATAATAATAGTTCCTATTTAGGTGAACTGCTGTCCTTTATTTAGTCATTGTATTCTGGCCAATATATGAAGCTATGCTATTTGAATCCATATTATTAGGAAAAAGTAAGTTCTAAGAACAACACATGGCACTTATACTTTGAAAATTCTAGTTAATAGGTGTGTCAAAACAGGTGAAAATTGAGGATTACTCATTGGCCCTGTAAATCATTTCAACTGGGGAATTGTGAAATTTCAACAAGGTTTTCTTGAAGTTTCAACGTATGTATGTGACAATGGGCCTCATTTGTGAAATGTGGCCAGAAAGACTTGCATAAATCCAATTTTTATAAAATTTTTATAAATTCTAGGAGGTAACAAATTCCAGAGCAAAAGCCGGAGAAGTACAGGACTAGGAAAAATGTGACATGACAGAAATACTTTGAATGAGGTTAGAACAAGTTATTAAGTGACTAGGTGCATGTAACAAATTGTTGGGTGTTGTGTGAAAGATTGGGCATGTTTGTGCATGCTGGTGTCTGAGAGGCTTTATATAGGGAAGTAGCCATGACTTAAATTTGCCTAAAAGGTGTGGGATAGTTTCCTGAGGAACGCAGAAAGGGCCTGTGTCCCTAAAAAGCAAATTAATCACAGGCTGGCCTGACAATGCATTCAAGTAATCAAGTCATTGTCAATATGTGTGTGTAATGTTGCCCTTGGTAGGTGTGCAGCCATTTATTTTAGGCCACTCTGTGCTATGTGAATTGGAATCTGCTGTGGCTGTTGTGGTGTCGGGCAGTGCTTGTGATTCATCCACAACTTTCAATTCTTACAGAAAGCTTTGCCATTGCATTAAATTATTTTACTTTCTTTTTAAACAAAAGCAGATTTTATCAACTTTAATAATAATATTGATTTATCTTGCCTGCATGCCCCTGCGCATATGCACAGATGGCTTGGGTTATTGCCATATCCATTTATGAATAGTGTATAAAACATACAATGTAAAGCGATGTAAAGCGACATTGAAAGTGTACCCAAGTGCGCTATATAAATTGAAAGTATTATTATTATTATTTTTATTACAAGTTATTTGTGATGGAATGTCTGCAGATCTTTATTTTGGGTCCAGATCGGTGCTGTCAGTTTGCCTGGAGATAGTCTTGCTAAGGAAATCTGGTTATAGTCTGATTGGAATGTCACTGCTTCAGGCTTATCAGTGAAGGTAATGAAAGTCTTACTCTGTGAGATAGGGCCATCTTATCTCCTTCAAACGGTTGATGCATGAAGGAGCAGAAAACATTGTGCAATCCTGAGGTAAACAAACCAAGTTAGGGTATCCGATGAATCTGAATGTCTCCTAATACTACTCCTCCCAGAAGGATCATGCTTTAATCCCTGCACATTTTTTTGTATTATTATAATTTATCATGAAATTTTACATGTGGCTTATAGTAAAGAAATGTTGTGTAAAATATACCTATTTCAATGGAATAGACTGATTTTGGGTTTTGGATGCAAGTGCAGGAATATTTTTTGCAAATGCAGGAATATTTATTTATTATTAATAGTAAAATACAAATCTTTTAAATATTAAGGCTTTCAAATATAATTAAGGCAAAATTAAAACAGAGAGCAAGGTCAATAGAGAGTCAAAATTAACGAAATAAAAAACTTATTATAGTGTAGTTCCATTGTGATACTTTGGATCTAATGAGTGTTGTGGCTAAATATAAACAGATGAAAATGATTAACAAAACACAAATATTCAGAAGAATGTGAAAAGGTGAGGTTGGAAATGACTTTTCTGGGTATGGCCACCTTGTCTGGCCACTGGGTTCAATAGATTTGGAGTACAATGTGGCGGAGTTGTCACAGGGTACTGTGGGTACACAACTAACAATACTCTACATTCTGTGGGGACAACCATGGCCTAAATGTCAGAGAACTGTTTAAGACTAAAAGGTCATCATTTCGATCTAGGTCCAGCTATAATTATATATGGGTTGGGTGCTTCTGAGCACACAGGAAAGTTCTAACAAGCAGCAGTCAACAATTACATTTTAGAAAATTTACTTTATTTCTACAACCTTCAAACCTGATATAACAAAAATGTATCACCATGTATTATTATTTTTCATGGTTTGACCCAGTCTATACCTGTCTGAAATCTTCTGAGTATTTACAACAGTTTATCCTGAAGGCAGTATTGAAAGAAATGCAGAATCCTCACCAATTTGAGTCTAGTTGATCTATTAGGCATAGCAGTTGCATGCTTTTGAAAATAGTAAGTGAAGGCTGCAAATTGCATGACACTTGTAACACCTTGGGAAACTTTCTGCTACATTTATTGAAAGTCACCCACATGCTAATCACAAAATAATCACAGGCTTGTTTTGATTATATGATTTAAACTTGAGTCAGGCCTACGTTTAAATAAGAAGTGGGCTGCCTAATAGATGTATCAGTGGAGGAAATATAAAGGAATGTTTATGTGTGTGTGAGTGTGTGAAGCAGTCTTTTCTCCTCTGCAGTTGCCAATTAGCTTCACTGCTGACAGTCTGACTCAGGTGGTGGGTAAAATGTAGCTACAATGGCTTTCTTCACCTGTCCCTTCATGTGGGCAGCCAGCCAGCTCATTACAGAAAACACACTGTAGCATCACATCTACCTCTCTCTCTCTCTCTCTCTCTCTCTCTTGCTCTCTCTCTCACACACACACACACACACTTTTCCTTCTGTATTAGCCTGTAATATTTCCACAGTTTGGACACTGAATTCAGTTTTTTCTCATCAGTATGATTTCCTTCAAATACTGTCAGCCTGTTACATCAGATGTGCTTGCTTTAGTCCAACTTAATCTTCTGTTTGCTTCCATATATCTTAGGGTATATGCAAGTCACAAAGGAGATTGACAGCTCCCAATACTTGATTATAATTGCAATACAGTATATTGCATATATTCTTGCCACTTCTGCTGTCTGTTAATTTTAGACTGCACAAATTTTGAGTTGGGTAAAACTGCATGAAACTGCATGCTGACTTGATGTTTTGGTGGCAATGTGTTTTTTCTAAAGTCTTAAATCCTAATACATAAAATAAACATGTCTAATTTATACTAAAAAGTGAGGGGTGCCTATGGCTTTTCCACAGTATATGAACGCATTTCTCTTTGCTCAGGGCTTTTTTAAAAATATTAATAACCTCAAGACTGACACTTTGTAGAATTAGGTTTTTGGGTTGAAATGACTGTGTTGATTCTTTGCAAACTTCAACGTGTTGAACTTCATGAGGAAAGAAAGCTCATCTGAATAAATTGTTCTCAGAGTACAATGTGGTCAAGAAAGGCCATCTAAAATTGTGGGAATGTGAGGGGAAATATTATTTTTACAAGTACATAACCAGACTGTACACTGGATCATTCAACCTAATATTAATGTATGAATGAAATAACTCATTTGGAACAGGAACAGTTGCAATTATAGAACAGCATACAACTAGGGTGATTTCAAAATGATTCTTATATTAATCTTCAATGGCTTTTACTGTCTTACCAGCGCTTATCCTGGACACCTCTGTCCATTTGTGTTCATTTGTGACAATAAAATTGCATGCAATGATTTTTTTGTTGTCTGAGGGTGTGTATCTATCCGACAATTACACAGTATTGTATACATTTTATAAAGTGTTTGCTGTGAAGAAGTGTAATAAAGGTCAGCCAAGAAGAAGGAGCCAGACCCCAGTTCACGTCCATGAATGATCATTAAGTGTAATCGTGTTAGAAAGATAAGTGATTGTGAATAATGTGGCAAATAATTTGCAAATCCACCATGTAAATTCCTTTCTAAATAATCCACCACAGACTTTGGTTTAGAAAAGTTTATGGATGATGTACCAAAGTAACTCATGGAAGATCACTAAGAGAAGTACTAGGACATGTGCAAACAAAATTTATCCTGAGAAAGTAGTCCTACAAGGACAAATATTCATATTTTAAGGTGTTAAGAAAGCATTCAAGGATCGCAGAGACTGAACAAGTGATCCATTTGTCTTGTTTGAAATTGTATTCAAATAAATTCTACAGTGCAGATATTTAGTATCATTAGTATTTAACATTTATTTTGTATGTTTCTATTCCTTTTTCGTGGACATCTCATAAGATAATATACATCAAAATTTATTTGTTTTCCCCTATTAATTCCCAAAGGCTTTATATCCATCACAATCTCTAGTATTCATGTATTTGATATAAGCACAGTCTCGAAGCTGGGTTCATTGAGTGAGAAACAGCAATACTTACTTCAGCCAGTCAAACTTTCAGGGATGATGAAAAGTCCTTTCTTGTTCACAGAGACTGAAACAAAAAACTTGTCTCTCATCTGAGATCCTGAAACTACCTTTCATCCCTAATTGGCTCCTATTTTCCATCCTGTGTGATCTTTCTGTTTTTGTGATCAGTAACTATGGTGTCTCTGTAGATTTATAGGGGTCTGCTGAGGTAATCCCTCTGTGTGAGAACAGTCACTATTGTTTGATATCTGCCTCTCAACTGAAAAGGCTAGAGTTCTCAATTAGTTCAACTCCTACACATGCCAAACTAATGCAGTCTCTAAGCTGCAAATTGGTTTGGAACTACCAAAACATCCTGGGTAAAGAGAAAGACAGGGTTAATTAGTGATTTCCCCAAAACAGTCTTAGCCTGTGTTTTAAGAGTAAACATCAGGAATTGTCACGGTTTCACAGGAGAGCACCTAAAACGATGTTTCCCAAGCTAAGTCGCCGCACTGGAAAAGATCCATGGACCAACCAAAATGCTATTAACACTATCTTTTGTGGATGGATGAGATCAATGTATCTCTTTTATATTCAATTTAAAGATTTTGCTTTAGCTAAAAATAGCTAATCCAATCTCATGATTTCCTTGTGTGCATAACATTTCCACAAGTATAATGATTTGCCATTTCAAAACACTATTTGTTTCAATATTGCTTCCATTTGTACTAATTTGTGCCTTGCTCTATTTCTTCTGCATTCTTTGACCTGCTTATATCCATAATCCATGCTCATAAACCTTGTAGTATCTTCAATTCTGCAACTGGATTCGGCAGAGTGGGTGCTTCAAGGAAGACATCACTCGATTTCCTACCCTGGACATTTATAAATAGATCACCCTGATTCTGACATTTTGGACATTTCTCTGTCCTTGGGAGGTTAAAACTCTGACCATTTGCTCCACAATGCTCTAGCTCCACTTTACATCCCTTTTACAAATATGAAGACTCACCATCTTCTTTTTTGCCTGGGAAGCTGCTCCTCCCTCTCACATCATGGAGAATGTCACTCCAACTTCGCATCTTGCAGAATAAGTTTCCCCCTTAGGTTCTTCCTCCCCAGTTGGCCTTACAGTGTTGGTTTTTTTCTCTTTAGGACCAGTCGAAAATGCCACACTAAACCTTAATGATGCAGATGAAACTGCTCTGCACTGCCAATATAATACTGTATATAAATCTCTGTATAATAGGGTTCCTGGCTACAAGTTACATTTAATTTTTCTAGAGCTTAAATTTAATGTTTTTCAAAAATGTAAAATATGCAGAGAAAAATAAGTATTGTGTTTTGCACAGCAAGGCAATGAGTTTTAGCAGGGTAGCCTTGAAGTAGTATAAAATTTTTAATGCAAGGTTATTAGGTCTCTAGTGATTTTGTCTACAACCTGGGCAAAAATAAGAACACCTGTAGACTTTGTGTGAGTCCATGTATTGTTGGACAATCAAAATGGCCCAATCAGTGGGCAAACACAATTTTTACAGGTGCAAAATGTTGTGTTTGCATGTTTAATATCTGTTGTTTCTCACCGTACTGAGAATGTCTTAAAATCTCTCTGCTGAAGAAAACAGAAAACTCATGCGTAGCAAGTCTCAGCCACAGCCCTTGCAAGCTGTCGAGTCTGTTTCCTGACATATGTGTGCGCTAATGTACAAACCCAATTCCAAAAAACTTGGGACAAAGTACACATTGTAGATAAAACAGTATGCAATGATGTAGAAGTTTTAAAATTCCACATTTTATTCAGAATAGAACATAGATGACATATCAAATATGTTTAAACTGAGAAATTGTATCATTTAAAGAGAAAGATTAGGTTATTTTAAGTTTTGTGACAACAAGATATTTAAAAAAAGTTGGGACAAGGCTATGTTTACCACTGTGAGACATCTCCTTTTCTGTTTACAACAGTCTATAAATGTCTGGGGACTGAGGAGACAAGTTGCTCAAGTAGAGGGATAGGAATGTTAGCCTATTCTTGTCTAATGTAGGATTCTATTTGCTCAACTGTCTTAGGTCTTTTTTGTTATATCTTGTGTTTTATGAAGCGCCAAATGTGTTTTATCTGGACTGCAGGCTGGCCAGTTCAGTACCTGGACCCTTCTTCTTTTATGCAGCCATAATGCTGTAATTGATGCAGTATGTGGTTTGGTATTGTCATATTGGAAAATGCAAGGTCTTTCCTGAAAGAGACGATGTCTGGATGGGAGCATATGTTGCTCTAGAACCTGGATATGCCTTTTAGCATTTATGGTGTCCTTCCAGATGTGTAAGCTGCCCATGCCACACAAACTAATGCAACCCCATACCATAAGAGATGCAGGTTTCTGATCTGATAAGAGATGCTTGAGTCATCCTTCTCCTCTTTAGTCTGAATGACACGGCATCCTTAATTTTCACAAAGAACTTGAAATTTTAATTCAGCTGCCCACAAAACAGTTTTTCATTTGGTCCAAACAAGGTGTCTGCACTTATGGATCTTGTTTAAATAGCACTTTATCTTTAAACTATAAATTTTTAGCTGGCAACGGCGGATAGCACAGTGAATTGTGTTCACAGATAATGTTCTCTGGAAATATTCCTGAGCCTTTCTGTGATTTCCAATACAGAAGCTTGCCTCTATGGTTTTCTGCCCTTGACCCTTACGCACAGAGATTCTTCTAGATTCTCTGAATCTTTTGATGTTATTGTGCACTGTAGTTAATGATATTTTTAAATTTTTGCAATTTTACACTGTTGAACACCTTTCTGATATCGTTCCAGTATTTGTCAGTGTAGAATTAGAAATTGGTGATCTTCTTCCTATCTTTACTTCTGAGAGCTGCTCCAAGATGGTATCATCATTACAAGAAATTTCAATTTTTTCTGACATTATTATGAATATTCAATGTTTTTTAATCAAAATTCATTTTGGCATTTTAAACTATGAAATTAGTGTGTTAGATGAGTTGCCAGGGTCAAGGTCTCCTAATATTCTGTTAATGATAATAAATGACTGCAGCTAGAGTGTCTCTGTGCCCACTTAAAATAATCTTATTTACAGCATTCTTTGTCTTTGCTTTTTATGAGAAATATACTCATAGATTTCATTATATATGCCACCTGGAATCATTTATAAACAAAACCATGAGGTATAAAGTAAAATTTTGGACACAATTGGGTTTTTCAACAGGAAAATCAAACCATTGCTGGTTGTGAAAACATTAAGCAGGCTAAGATTAAACTGTTTGAAATTTCTGACCTCAGCCAATAAAAATATGTGAATTATGCTTAGAAGTAATATATTGGCATAAAGCAAACAAATCCATGGACTCTACCAATTCTATCAAGTAGAGTGATTGAATAACTAAACAGAATTCAAAATAAATGTTAATGGTGCAACTTTGTAAAGAATTTTGGGTGAAAATAATATTTAGTATAAACCCCATTTCAAGAGAAACTTCAGCATTTGTTTAAATCAATGAAAAAACGGCACAATTGTTAAATGGTTTAAACTTTTAATTTTACTTATAATAGTACAAAAATAATACTTTCAGTGTGTTCATAGACAAAGCCAATTGTAATTTGTAAATACTATAGAAAAAATATAAATACTGGTTATTTTTATCTATATTTATTTACTGCTTCTCTTGGGTGTAAACTAAGACCTTGGGAACTCAATTTCATTCCATCTCATATACCACATGTGATGAGAATGACAAGTCTCCCTGAATTCATGAATCTGTGAATTAATATGAGTTTGCAAAAGACTCAATCAGAAGCATTGAGAGGCAAAATATTTTTATACAATTAACATTGGTTAACTGGTAATCAGTGAGATCATCAAGATTCTCCGTCTTCTCAAATAAGGATTGTACAAACTTTGTGAAATAATTGTCAGTCACTTGCCAGTTAAAACATTGGTTCAAAATTGCAAAGGATTTAGTCTATAGTGGTAAAAGGTGATACAGTTTCAAAAACTATTATGCTACTGAGCTTGTGAATATTTTGTAAAGCATTGCTATTTAACACAGTTCACATCAAGAAATGTAATTTAATTCAGCTTTATTTCTATAGAGCTTTTTACAATAGAACATTGTCTCAAATCATCTTTATAAAAAATAAATACATTATATAACCATGAAGTTTCTATGAGTTGCTTTTTATCTCTAATGAGCAAGTATGAAGTAAGGAAAAACTCCTAAAGATATGATGAAGAAACCTTGAGAGGAACCAGAATCAGAAGTGAATCCCTCCTCATTTGAGTTATAACAGTCTGTAAAGAGTTTATAAATGTGTGTATATGTGAAGTGGTGAGAGCGTATAAGTTTAAAGTATGGCCCCAGAATGAACCAGTCATTCTGGGTGATGTGAGATCCTACAGGAAGTCCCACATGTTAATTAGACATGTTAATCATGTGTTGGAGAAAATGTCAGGATCAGCACTCTGTAGTAACAAGAGTGCCATATTTGGTGAGGTGAAAATGAGTGGGGTCCAACCATTCAGACATAATTTGAACCATAAACATCATTATCAAATGAATATTTTATACATTTTTTATTTCAAATGGCAAAATTTTTATTTCTTCACACAGAGCACAAATAAAACTTAACTAGTTCTTACCGATATCACTCTGACGTTCATAATTGAAGAGTACTTGAAATGAAAAAAATGGTCAGGAAGATTAACTAAATCTTGGATTATTTAAAACATTACATATTATTCTTAGCATTGCTCATAATACTCAACTTTTATCTTGTGAACCTACAATGTGACTTCATAATATCATTTCATAGTTTAGAGACTGAGTACTCATTGCCAAACATCACCCCTAAGATTGGTTCCAATAGCCCCTGTAATCGTAATATATATTACCGCACGTTGTCTTACTTTTTCACTCAGAATCTGATCATTAACCATGTTGATCATGAGATCATCTCAACCAACGAAGGGACAGGATGACTCACTGATTTATTTTAAAACCCAAATTTGCACCTAATCAATTTTACCATAATTACTTTACATACCATTCCAAGTTACCATCTTCCAATTAAAGTTACTCTTATGTCAACTCTGATGTAAATGACTGTGGTCAGTTATTCAAATCTGTGAATCTTCATCAGCAAATTCAAAAAGACTTGTGCAGGTTTTTTTTAAGAATGGAGACAGAGCTATACTCAAACATCTGTTCCAGATGTGGTTTTACAGTCAAAGATAATTAGGCCCCTTGCCTTTCAGGTGATCACGTTGGCATTTCATGATACAAACATCAGCTGCGTTAACATAATGAGACCGCTATGAAAAAAAAATCCTGAATTGATAAAACGCTAAACCTCTAAATTCAAACGATTCTCAAGTGCGAGGTGAATACAAAGGAA
>JAOUQV010197842.1:0-14799 GCA_028565295.1 Aspidoras spilotus
CGGCTTTGGGGCCAGTGACCGGTGAGCTCGATCAATGCGCGGCGGATCGGGTAACTGAAGCGCGTCTTTAAGCAGCGCCGATACTTTAGCCGCGGATAGTGTGAAAGATCCGTCCTCCGGAATTCCAATAATGCGAATATTTTGCCTTCGCGAACGGGATTCTAAGTCTTCACACTTGGCCTCCAAATCAGCAACAGTCCTTGTCAATGTAGCGACTTAAGAATAAAGTTCTGACACCCGTACATGCCGAAAGTGATCGCTCCACTCCATCCACAGTGGTCTAGAGTCGCTACGTCAGATTTTAAATTAGCGAAATCTCGAAGTGAATCCGTCTTTAACGCCAAGAGATCAGATTTAACATTAGAGTAATTCATTACATCACGGATTTCAGTCACCACAGCACAAACAATTTCAGATTTCAAAGCCGCAATGTCTGGGTTCGAAGCATGATCGGGGGGCGCACTCAAAGGGCTCAATACGCCTCTAGCATTCGGTGATGCAGCACGAGGTGTATGCCGTATCGTAGATTGCGAAAGTCTGGTAGTTTTAACTGATTTGGCATGAATGCAGCGTAAAATTAAACACAATTAGTGCAAATACAGTGATATATTAGGTAAAAAAAAGGAACCGACCCCACCGCGTAGAATAAAATTATTTAACAGAGTTTATGCAGAGCCATAGGAAAACATGGCTACTCCATACACAAGCAAACCGGAAGTCCCCATGTGACTTCTCTTAATGAAAATAGTAGTTATGGGGCAGTCACATAAATTAATAAACAACAGCTGGTTGCAATGCCACACGCTGATTACCTTGCTATTTAAGTAGTGTTTTGTTCAGTTGAGGGCGCAAAATTAAAATAGATTTTTTTTTGTTTCATGCCATGTTTCTCTACGTTAAGCATAGTTCCTTATTTTATTTTGTGTTTTTGCACCCCAGCACCACAGATGATGCATTTCCAAGTGGAAAATGTCAAGGTCGCAGTGTTACAGCATGTGGTGTGAGTGCGCACGCCAGCACCACAGCTGATGCATTCCTAAGTCGAACGTGTCATATATCCTGTGCTGCAGAAGGCAAAAAATGTAGATTAGTTCGCCAGTAGCTGCCCCTGGACGTTGCGGTCAGCACACAGGCAGCCGAGGACATTGCTGGACTACCCATTGTTGCTGAGGATGTCCCCTTGCCCCGATGCGGTGCTGACACCGCTGAGATACCTCGCTCAGCTGAGGACGTCGCCCTGATCTCCTGTTCTGCCGAGGGGGTGGCTGCACCCACTACCTCTGCCGGCTCGCTCCTTTCTTTCACCTTGCTGCGTTTCAAATGTCGCTTCTAAGGTCTCTCCCCACTCATGTTTTGCCGGCGCCAGTGGCAGATCTCATGACTCCCCCATCTGGCTTCACTCAGGGCTCTACTCCCCCAGCTGGCTGCGCTGAGGCTCCATGTCTATGGCTTCTATTTATAAAATGAGTAATGTTTGTGAGGGGATTTGAATGTGTCGTTGAGCTCCCGGAGTGAGCTTGTTGAGGCGGGGCTCTGTCAGGAACCCAGGAACTATGGCAGCCAGGGATTAATCAATTATAATGGCAACCAAAGGCACCATGTGACTTCTCTTGTTGACGGAAGTAGTAGCTATGGGGCAGTCACATAAATTAATGACTGACAGCTGGTTGCAATGCCACGCACTGATTACCTTGTTATTTAAGTAGTGTGTTTTGTTCAGTTCGGGGTGCAGCATTAAAATAAATTAAAATACCTATGCCAAAAGTGTGTTTTCTTCGTTTCATCCCACGTGTCTCTATACATTAAGCCTAGATCCTTGTTTTGTTTTTTGTTTTCTCATGTTTGCAAGTGTATTTTTTTATTTGTTTATTTTTGTTAAGGATTATTAAAGATACTTCTCTGCAACTACTTCTGCCTTCCTGTGCGTTCCTGAACCTGAGTCACTGTTAGAAGAGTAGAGCAAAACACAGACTCTGATGCAGTAAAAATGCTCACAAAAATAATAAAGTCAAGAATTTTGGTTCATTTTAATTTTTACAACAGTATGGGGGACTTTGAGAAATTTAAGACGGTGTGGTGATGTGACGATTCTTTCTGCTTCATGAAAGAACAACAACTCTTACCTTTTTAACTTAATTATTGACATTTTTACTGATCTTTTTTATCTTTTTATTTATATGATTAAAGTCATGCTGATTTTATTTATGTGACATTAAACTGAAGGATTGTAAAAAAAAAGTCTCTCTCTGGGCTGGCCTCGTTGTTATTCAAGATTTGCAAGCCATTTTAATTTTATAAAACAATACATATTATAGAACATTAACAGCCAAATTATAAAAGTTCTGAATGCATTGATTCTATGAATCTCTAACCCTAAGTGACTCTTGAAATCTGTCTCACACAATTAGATGGTCTTAATTAGGTTTAAAGTTCCTGCTAGGTCAAAGAGGAAAGGAAAAAAAATCTAACAAAAAACCTAGTTGCCAAAATGCAACAGAACTACCCTTCCAAGGGCTAACTCCAGGAGGCCTCTTTTTTATCCAGATGGCCTTCCTTTATCTTTCACTCGGTCTTCCGAGGTTTAGCAGCCGATGGTGAAGGACCTCTATGAGGAGTAGATTGAGGATATCTTCAGCCATGCCTCAATTATTTGCCCTAAGTTCCATACCCATCCCAAGCCACTAGATATTGAATCTTCCCTTGTCATCGTCTGGAGTCGGTCAATTCTCTGATAATGTCTGTGGCCTCACCGTCCACCTCCACTGGTCTGGGTGGTTGTGTCTCCCCTTCCTGGTCATCCATGGGGCCACAATTGGCTGGTTAGAGTTGGCTTGCATGAAATGTGGGAATCGTGCAGTGGCATGGTAGTAGTACCTGATAGGTGGAGATATTGATTTTCTTGATAAATATTTGGGCTGCAGTTTTTTCTGAACCTGTTCCTGAATAAAGATGCCTGGTTGACCCATACTCTGTCACCTGGTCTGGATGTGTTGCCTTGCTGATGATCAACCAGCAATTTTAAAATTTTTTTCCGTGATATGTTGATTAGTGAGAGCCCCGACTCTTACACTTTGAAGGACTTATATGTTCACTGCAGGAATGTCTGTGGGGATATCATTTCATACGTAGAGTGGATGCTGGTATCCTAAAATCTTGTGGATGAATGTATTAGGGAATTATGAAAATATTATGCCCATTGCGAGTACCTGTTGCTGATGATAGTGGCAGAACGTTCTCAGGAACATCCCAGTTTGTGATTAACCCATATGGCCTAACCGCTGACTTCAGGCTCACAGTGACTCTTAGTTTCTCCATAAATTGTGTCTAGACCCTTGATGTAAAACTTGCTGGAATGAGTCTCTGCAGCTTCCAATGGGAAGGCCTGTCATAGGGATAAAGTGGACAGATCTGGAGAAGCAATCCGCTATGACAAAGATGGTGTTGAAGTTGTTGGGTGGGGAGATCTATTATGAATTCCACAGCAAGATGAGACTGTGGCTGTTCGGAGACTAGTGATGCCAGGATGAAGGATACTGATTAAGACCCCTCGATGTGTAGATGTTCTGCTATTTCCTACTCCAGTTCCCATGTTAAAAAAAAATGTTTTCAGGAATTATAGACTTAACCCCTTCAGTGGTGCGTTTCTCAAACTGAGGTGACAGGGCATCAACTTTTTCAATGCTTTGTAAGATCAGTTCGACATGTGGAACAATGCCCACCTGGCTTGTTGTGAATTTAGACATTTGGCCACCTTTAGGTACTCCAGATTCTTGTGGTTGGTGTAAATAGTAAATGGATGGATGGCCACCTTCAACCAGTTTCTTCATTCATCCAATGCCCATTTAATAGCTAGTAACCTCTGATCCCAACATCATAGTTGAATTTGACTGGCATGAGCATCATTGAAAAGAAGGCTATGGGGTACAACTTGAATGGATTGCCCTGGCATTGTGAGTGCCCAACACAATAATAAAAAGAGCTTCTAGGTTTGGTTGTTTAAGGATGGGCACTGTTGTGAAAGCATTACTGAGCCAGAAAAATGTCTATTTGGCTTTAGGGGAACTTGATGCATTTAGGGTTACCTCTCAGAAGGTTTGTGAGTGGGGACGTTACACATAAACCTCCTGTAGAAATTGGCAAAACCCAGGAAGCGTCTCACTTCCCACACAGTCTTGGGTTGTTCCTATGTCATCACTGCCATCACTTTTCCTGGATTCATAGTGACCCCATCTGACCCACTGTGGTAGTTTGGGAAGTCCACTTGCTTATGATGGAACAGGAACTTTTCTGCTTTGACACACTGTTGGTTCTTCAGAGACCTCTGTATAACCTTTTTCACATGGTTTACATGACCTTTGATAGAGTGTGAGAATATGAATATACCTTCAATATATACACGACAATGTATTTTTCCAGCACCTTGTTGATTATGTGTTAAACACTTTGTGCCAAAGCAAGCCCATACATCATAAGGTGCTAATTGTGGTCTAAGAATGTAAATTGATCCATTGATCTCTTGTCATCCTGACCAGCTTATGGGCACTACATAGATCCAACTTTGTGAAGATGCGAGCTTTTTTACTTGTTCCAATGCTGAGGAAACAATTGACAAGTGTTCACCTTATTTAATTCACAATATTCTATAAACCTTCTCCCTGCTTGTCCACAAAGAAGAATCCAGCAGAAGCAGGTGAGGTGGAATAGTGTATGTAATCAGCTGCTAGTGCTCCCTGAATGTACTCCTACATAGCTTTTTTCTCTGGTTTGGATAGGGCATATATCTTCTGATGTGGAGGGATACTTACAGGCAGCAAAGTTGATGTTGCAGTCAAATTCCCGATGTAGACCCTCTACATTTTTTTAAATAAAAATCCCCTGCAGATCCCGATAACATGCTGGGATGTGACAGATACATCCACTGGAGGTCTTTCAATTGAGGTTGAATTTATTTTAAGTGGAGTATGACCAAGCCTGATTTTCCACAAGATCACTGCATCATGGAGACTTATCCAGGGCAAACCCAACATGTTGGGGTAGTTAGGAGAATAGGTACAAAGTGATCTCCTTCATGTAGCACGCATATAGTTAGGTTGAATACTATAGATTATGCTGCCTCCTCCTATTGGTCCCTCATGAATGGCTTTAATCTAATACCAGTAACAAAGCTCCGCCTTGTGTATTTGAAGATTTTTCATGTTGGCCAGGTCCATAAATCTGATGGATCCTCAATCTATGAAAGCAGGCAAAAATGTTTTGTGTTACTGTAGCTGACCTGCATTTTAACAATAAATACTGGCACTGTACAGATAGTATACTAACTCACCGAATTTAATTGAGTCCATCTGTTTCTGGGTGACTGAGGACAATTCTGCACTCAATGTCTTTTTTACCACAGTTGAACCAAAGATGTTGTGTCTGCCATTCCTCAAGGGGAATTTACGTGAGACTTAACACAATGGGTTTGACACACTGTTGGTTCTTCAGAGACCTCTGTATAACCTTTTTCACATGGTTTACATGACCTTTGATAGAGTGTGAGAATATGAATATACCTTCAATATATACACGACAATGTATTTTTCCAGCACCTTGTTGATTATGTGTTAAACACTTTGTGCCAAAGCAAGCCCATACATCATAAGGTGCTAATTGTGGTCTAAGAATGTAAATTGATCCATTGATCTCTTGTCATCCTGACCAGCTTATGGGCACTACATAGATCCAACTTTGTGAAGATGCGAGCTTTTTTACTTGTTCCAATGCTGAGGAAACAATTGACAAGTGTTCACCTTATTTAATTCACAATATTCTATAAACCTTCTCCCTGCTTGTCCACAAAGAAGAATCCAGCAGAAGCAGGTGAGGTGGAATAGTGTATGTAATCAGCTGCTAGTGCTCCCTGAATGTACTCCTACATAGCTTTTTTCTCTGGTTTGGATAGGGCATATATCTTCTGATGTGGAGGGATACTTACAGGCAGCAAAGTTGATGTTGCAGTCAAATTCCCGATGTAGACCCTCTACATTTTTTTAAATAAAAATCCCCTGCAGATCCCGATAACATGCTGGGATGTGACAGATACATCCACTGGAGGTCTTTCAATTGAGGTTGAATTTATTTTAAGTGGAGTATGACCAAGCCTGATTTTCCACAAGATCACTGCATCATGGAGACTTATCCAGGGCAAACCCAACATGTTGGGGTAGTTAGGAGAATAGGTACAAAGTGATCTCCTTCATGTAGCACGCATATAGTTAGGTTGAATACTATAGATTATGCTGCCTCCTCCTATTGGTCCCTCATGAATGGCTTTAATCTAATACCAGTAACAAAGCTCCGCCTTGTGTATTTGAAGATTTTTCATGTTGGCCAGGTCCATAAATCTGATGGATCCTCAATCTATGAAAGCAGGCAAAAATGTTTTGTGTTACTGTAGCTGACCTGCATTTTAACAATAAATACTGGCACTGTACAGATAGTATACTAACTCACCGAATTTAATTGAGTCCATCTGTTTCTGGGTGACTGAGGACAATTCTGCACTCAATGTCTTTTTTACCACAGTTGAACCAAAGATGTTGTGTCTGCCATTCCTCAAGGGGAATTTACGTGAGACTTAACACAATGGGTTCCTCCAATGGTCGAAAACTTCCTCCTCAGTCTGTAGGCTGTTTTAAATAAAATGTTTCTGTAAAGCTTTAGGACAATGTCCATTGTTAAAAGCTCTTTATAAATAAAATTGAATAAAATTTTAGGGCTGGCTCATTGCATTCGTTAGCTGCAACCATGGTCCAAAATTTTAGGACTTATTCAGCTGCCAGTCAGTTGCCCGCCAACATCGTGATTGAACGCTCAACAGAATTTTGACTGTCAGCAGGATTGTCAAAAAAATTGTTCAAGTGATTAAAAAATTGAGGATAAGGTTCCAAAACACAGTCACCCATTCTAGCGATTTCCTGCTCAACACTTTGATCACAAAAGTCACCTGTTAATCTATCGGCTGTCTTGCGCTTTCCTGCATCACTGGTTGAACTTCCATTTTCTAGAGCAAAATGGCAAAAAATACATCCATGGTAAGTCCAGTAAGGTTTTTAATGAGGGCCCGATTATAAAATGACATTTTGGATCCAACTTTAGTTTTTTTTAATTGGAAGAGGGTTATGTGACGCATCAAACCTATTAAGAATTTCACTAGAAAAACAATGGTGTGCTTGTTTTTTTATTTACAAGCTTCTCTTTGTTTACAATTAGTAATATGTCGCAGAGGTTAACACATAAGGAGTGAATATCACCAGATCATCTTGTAGCAGTGGCTCTCAGAAGTAAAGATGGGAAAAGGATCACAGATTCCCCTAATTCTGCCTCTACAAATAGTAAAGCAATATCAGAAAGGAGTTCAACAGTGTAAAATTGCAAAGAGTTTAAACATATTAATTACAGTGCATAATATCATCAAATGATTCAGGAATCTGGAAGAATCTCTGTGCTAAGGGTCAAGGGCAGAAAACCATACTGGGTGCATACATTATATACGCAGATTACAAACACAGTGATTTATTCCAAGTGTTTATTTCTGTTAATGTTGATGATTATTTCATAAATTAAAAAAGCACATAAACAGTTAATCTGTGCAAATAAAACCTTTCGGATAGTCTCTGGGTAACATCTTCCTTTTAAGTGCAGTAATTTGATTTTCTAACTTAACAGAAAACAAATCTGTGCAAGTTGTAATGAACATGTACAGATGCTTTTCAACCGCTTGAATCTCACAGGTCTCCCATTTCTTTTTTCTAACTTCCTTTTTTCTTAACACTTGAATAAATGAAGAACAACCTTTAGTCAAAACAAAATATACCCTGATGTGTAGGGTATAATGCTTTATATTTAATAAAATGTTCTAAGTGTACTTGTTATTTAGACAATACCTTTGGTAACTGATGTGGTACTGGTTGATTCTATTTCTTGTTTAGCTGAGGTTTCCAGCATTTGCTTGGGGGTTGGGTGTAAATCCACTTCTGCCCTTAGTTATTTTAAACACATTCCAGTTTCTGAGGACACCAGATAATAATAACAATAATAAAAGTAATAATTCAAGAGAATACAGTAAAACTGTAGGAGTAAACACTGTGCTGGTAGGTGGTTGTTAACTGTTATACACCTTAAGATGTTACATACAGTTTACCATATTTTTTTACCAGTAGATACTTCATTTGACTGCAGCGGTCCACACTCTTCCGTGTTTTGACCAGGTGATGAAACATATATTTCGAGTCACTCTTCCTCTTTCCAGATTTGCACTGAGTTCTTACAATTTCATATGGGGAGCATAAAAATAGCAGATTCAAAATCAAATGACATATTTTAATTTTTTTATACTTCTGAACAGTGACATGTCTAGGCCTTAGATATGGCCCCAGGCCTTAGATATGGCCCCAGGTCAGGGTAAAAGCAGTAATAGATAGGGAGGATGGAGCAGAGAACAGGCATCAACAGTATTAGACGTGGAGGATGGAGCACACAGCAAGTCAGCAGTGGTGACAGACAGAAAGGATGGAGCACATAGCAGGTTTGCAGCAATACCAGAAAGGGAGGATGGAACACACAGCAAAATAGAATAAGTAACAGTCAGAGAGGATAATGCACACAGCAGGGCAGAAGCAGTAACAGACAGGGAGAATGAAGCATACAGCAGGGCAGAAGCAGTAAAAGACAGGGAGAATGAAGCATACAGCAGGGCAGAAGCAGTAAAAGACAGGGAGATTGAAGTACACTGCAGGGTAGAAGCAGAAACATTCAGGGAGGATGGTGCGCACAGCAGGCAGCAACAGTATTAGACATGGAGGCTGGAGCACACAGCAGGCCGAAGCACTAATAGTCAGAGAGGATGGACCACACAGCAGGGTAGAAGCAGTAACATACAGGGTGGATGGTGCACACAGAAGGCAGCAGCAGTAAAAAACAGGGAGAGTGGAGAACCCAGCAGGCAGCAGCAAAGCCAGTCAGGGAGGATGGAGCATACAGCAGAGTAGAATCAGTAACAGGCAAGGAGAATAAGAACACAGCAGGCAGCAACAGTAACAAATATGGAGGATGGAGCACACAGCAGGTTCGAAGCAGTAACAGACATTTGATGGAGCACAGAGGAGGCAGCAACAGTAACAGACAGGGAGGATGGAGCACACAGAAGGGCAGAAGCAGTAACAGACAGGGCGAATGGAGCACACAGCAGGGTAGAAGCAGTAACATACAGGGTGGATGGTGCACATAGAAGGCAGCAGCAGTATCAGATGGGGAGGATGGAGCACACAGCAAGTCATCACAGAGGAGGCAGCAGCAGTAAAAGACAGGGAGGATGGAGCATACAGCAGACAGTAGCACTAAAATTCAGAGAGGATGGAGCACACAGCATGATACATACAGTAACAGACAGGGAGGATGGTTCACAGAGAAGGCAGCAGCAGTAAAAGGCAGGGGGTGTTGAGCACATAGCAGGCAGCAGCAAAACCAGTCAGAGGGAATGGAGCACACAGCAGAGTAGAATCAGTAACAGGCAGGGAGAATGAGAACACAGCAGGCAGCAACATTAACAAATATGGAGGATGGAGCAAACAGCAGGGTCGAAGCAGTGACAGACATTTTATGGAGCACAGAGGAGGCAGCAACAGTAACAGACAGGTAGGATGGAGCACACAGCATGGTGCATACAGTAACAGACAGGGAGGATGGAGCACACAACATGAAGCAGCACTATCAGTCAGAGAGGATGGAGCACACAGAAGGGCAGAAGCAGTAACAGACAGGGCGAATGGAGCACACAGCAGGCCAGCAGCAGTAACAGTCAGAGAGGATATAATTTAAATGATTTACGGATATAGTAGTACTGAGTGAGGAAGCGATAATTTTTATGAGAGGTTGGATTATTTCCGGTATTACATTTACGGCTTTACATTTTTGAGTAAAGTTGTGGGTATGGGATCTAATATAGATGTTGTACATTTTGATGATAAAACTATTGAAATTAGCTCTGTCTCTTTGAGTGAATTAAAGTATGATCATCTCTGGTCTAATACAAATATATTGACATCTGGTTGACTTGGATTACTCAGGTTAAGATTTACAGTTTTAATTTTGCCTTATATTTTCATAGTCATCGCAACTAAAACCTGATGGTGGGAACGCTTCTGCAGTGGTCTTCTTTCTAGTTAGTTTTGCTACAATCTTAAATAAAAAGCGTGGATTATTTTTGTTTTCTTCTATTAGCGAAGAGAAATATTTTACTCTAGCAGCACTAAAAGCTTTTCTATAGTTTACAAGACTTTCCTTTTATGCTGTTTGATACACAACTAGGTTTGTCTGATGCCATTTACGCTCTAGTTTCCTGGTGGTCTGTTTTAGGGTCAGTGTGAAATCATTTTACCAAGGTGCTAGTTTTTTTTCTTTTATAAATCTTATTTAAATTGAGGCAATGCTATCCAGATTACACCAAAATATTGAATCTAGTTGCTCAGCTGCCTGATTAACCTCAGTGAGGTTGGAGGGTGATATAACCATAGTTAATAATTTTGGGAATTTACTAACAAAATTATCTGCAGTAATTTTGTAAATGTGCATTTTAACCTGTATTGGCATAACCCTCAACAGATTTGATTTATAATAATTTTAAATAAGATAAGATAATGGTCTGAAATCAGACTGTGGAAGTGTAACTATATTGTCTATATTTAATCCTAATGTTAATGTTAATTCAAGTGTGTGATCACCCTTATGAGTGGGTCTTATTACCTTCTGATTTAACCCCACAGAACCAGGAATGGACACCAATGCAGTTCTCAGTGGGTCTTCTAAATTGTCAAAGTGTATATTTAAATCTCCCAGAGTTTTATCTATAGATGGAGATAAAATCTGCAAACTTATGTAAGATTTCCAAATACGGCCCTGGGGGTCTGTAAATGATAATTAATGGAATAGAGTCCATAGACTTATTTTTCCTGGTTTTGCAAGATATTTTTGTAAACACAACCTCAAATTAGTTTAGTTTTTGCTGAGGTTTGTGTGTGATGGCTATATTATTATTATTAGTATTATTATTATTATATATGACAGCTACAACTCCACCTCTACCAGTTAAACGAGCCTGGGATGTGTAATTATATCCAGGAGGATTAGCTTCATTTAATACTATATACTCATCTTGTTTGATCCATGTTTCAGTTAAACAATGTATATTTAATCCCTGATCAGTAATAAGTTCATTTATAATAAGCAATTTAGAATTTAGAGACCTAATATTTAATAGACCCATTACAAGGTCAATAGTGCAGGCTGTATTATCACAATTGTCTAGTTTAATATTTATTAAGTTATTAGAATAAATTGATCATATATTTCTATTTCTTCAAATTTAAATATTTAAAGGTTTAGCCTAGGGAACAGACACTGTCTCAATATGATAAACCCTAGGTGATGACTTTAAGCAGCTAGCAGACAATTGGAATAGACACCAGAATGGACTGACGTACTCTATGTTGGGCTGATCGCGAAAGCTCTGTGCTCTGTGGACAGTTTGCTGCTGCATTATGGAATATTGTACCGGATTTAGTCTGATACCAGGAAAGACTGTAGCACAGACCTTTGTTATGCACGTGATGAGGATGACAGTATTGCAGACAATGCATGGTATGCCAGGTTGGGGACGCTGTGAATGTGACAGAACTTTTACTGGCCAGAATGTAACACAGACGCGGATTCGTTCGTTGCTGTAATGTCTGCACGGCAAAAAGGGCCGACACAAAAATCACATGAACCCCTTCAACCACAGCAGACCGAGGCGCCGATGGAGCGAGTTTCGTTGGATGTGTTGTGGCCATTTTTGGTAACATATGCGGGTGACTGGTATGTTCTCGTTGCAATGGACTATTTCATAAAGTGGCCAGAGGCGTATGCGGTGCCGGACCAGAAGGCAACCTGCCATCGTGACTGCAGAGAATCAGCGATACTGGGATAAGCACCTGCCCGTTGTGCTCCTCGTGTGTCATTCTGCTGTCCGGGAAACCACTGGATTTATGTCGGCTTTGCTGATGTTCAGGCGGGAACTGCGCAGTTCTGGGAAGTTAGTGTTTGGGGTTTCACTGGATGTGGGACACCAGAGTATGTGAGTTAATGGCGCGTATGCACCGGGTAAATCACATCACGTGGCTAAATCAATAGGATGCTGCAGAAAAACAGCGCCGGGCTTATGACTTGCGTTGCCATGGAAATCCACTTTTTCCGGAAGTGCACGTTTGACTGTACAACACATGCAGGCAGAAAGAAGGGTGCCCAAAGCTGCATTCTGCTGAGGCAGTTGGGAGAGTTTGTGTACTGCATCACGCTTGGCAGGAAGCGCCTGGTGGTGCACCGCGACCAGCTAGCTACCTTACTGGCTCTGTGAAGCCACTTGTCGGGATGGTGCAAACAGTGTGGGGGCAATAGAACAAACCACTCTGGCATGAACATGCGGCGCACCCTGTTTACATTCATTTCTTCTGTGTGGTGTCCCCGGGGCGGCTCACTTTTGAGGGGAGGTTTTGTGGCATATGCCACAGCTTTATTAAGGTGTGGATGTGAGCAGAGCTTGTTAATAAATAATAATTATGTTGTTAATTTTAGTTAATCATATTGAATGTTAGTTTAGTTATATTGCATTCTTGGCTGCAATGTGTGTGTTCTGGCAGTAATAAAAGAGCAATTTCTGCAAGCTGTGTCTCTGCTGATGCACATTACAATACAATAAATGTAATAATAAGAGATATAACTTAAGATTTTTACATCTGCATTACAAAGATGGTTAAGGCAGTACGTTAAACTCAGTGGAAACAGATAGATGGACACAAATCTGGGGGTAAGTGCACCAGTCTCACCTTCTTCATCTGATTCATTCGCAATTCCTGACAGATCCCTTAACAAATCTGATCTCTGGGCTAGTTGTGGTTAGACAGGTACATAAGTATTTACAATTTAATGTTTCTTTACAGCATAATCGACGTGCGCCGATAGTTACGACTGCTTTTTACTTAACTTTTTTTGTTTTTTTACACTAACACCCGCACTGAGACAATATTAAACACACATTCGCCAACGTTATACAGTTCACAGCTTAACATTTTTTTTTCTATTTACAGGATCCCGCAAAAAGGGAGAATGCAGAATGTTCAGCCAGTCCTTCTCTGTATTTACTGATAATTATATCTGTAATAACTGCACTCTAATTTTTTCTAGTTTTAGAGGTGCGCATCCAGTCATTAGAGAGGCTTAGTGAGAGTTATAGTAATCCTGTTACGTTGAGGGAAAGTCTGGATGCCTTACGTGGAGATAAAAGTTCCTCCTCTCCGGCATTAGAGCCCTAGCGCTTTGGTGACGACCCGGCAGCATACTCGCAAAGGCAACGCTAACGCTGCGGCTCGCCTACGAGAGCTGCTCCTCTCCGATTCACGTGTCCAACAGGTTCGCCCTCCTCAGTGAGACACCCGCTGAGAAATCTGAAAGAGCTCTGGTTATAGGAGACTCTATAGTGAGGCACGTAAAAGTAGCTAGGCCTTTAGGGGCACCGCAGCAGTAATACAGTGTTTACTGGGTGCCAGGGCGCCAGACATAGCAGGCAATCTTAGGATTTTAGGCAAGCGCAGGTTCTTTAAGATAGTTTTTCATGTTGGAGCTAATCATATACGCCTTCGACAGTCAGAGGTTACCAAAAGTAGTATTATAGAGGTGTGTAAATTAGCGAAGGCGATGTCCGATGAAGTAATCTGCTCTAGCCCCCTCCCAATGTGTAACTTACAGCAGGTTATGGTCACTGAACTGCTGGATGTCCAAGTGGTGCTCAGAAAATCATGTAGGCTTCATAGATAATTGGAGTAATTTTAAGGGTAGGACAGGACTGTTAGGGCGCGACGGTATCCATCCCACTCGGGAAGCAGACAAACAGGCTATTCCGACTGTCTGCTAGCTACTTTGAGTCTTCACCTAGGGTTTATCATATTGAGACAGTGTCTGTTCCCTGAGTTAAACCAAAATATAGAAATTTGAAGAAATATAGAAATATACAAAGAGTTATTTCTAATAACTTTATAAATATTAAACTAGACATTTGTGATAATACATCCTGCACCATTGACCTGAAGATGGGACTATTAAATATTAGGTCTTTAAATTCTGAATCTCTTATTATATATGAACATATTAGTGATCAGGGATTAAAGGTACTTTGTTTAACCGAAACATGGATCAAAGCGGATGACTATATAGTATTAAATGAAGCTAGCCCTCCTGAATATAATTACAAATCCTTGTTTAACTGTTAGAGATGGAGGTGTAGCTGTTATCTATAATAATAATCTAGCCATCACACACAAACCTCAGCAAAAATTCAACTAGTTTAAGGTTTTGTTTACAAAAATATCTTGTGAAACCAGGAAAAATAAGGCTATGGACTCTATTCCACTAATTATCATTTACAGACAACCAGGGCCATATTCAGAATTACATAACTTTGCAGATTTCTCCAACCTAGTTACATCTGTAGACAAAGCTCAAATTTTAGGTGATTTCAATATACATTTTGACAATCCAGAAGACCCTATGAGAATTGCATTGGCATCCATTCTTTCCTCTGGGGGGGTAAACCAAAATGTATCAGGACCAACTCATAAGGGCGGTCACACACTTGATTTAATATTAACATTATAATTAAATATAGACAATATAGTTATACTTCCACAGTGTGATCTTATTTCAGACCATTATCTTATCTCATTTAAAATT
>JAOUQV010197949.1:0-11863 GCA_028565295.1 Aspidoras spilotus
CTGGGTGAGCTCGTTCTGGTTTATTTATTTTTTGTTGGATTATTTGGGACATTGCAACTTTTTTTGGATTGTTTTTTTCTACGTAGCAGCTGGACAACTGGTATTAGGTTATTAACATGACTGGGTATAAAAAGAGCATCTTGGAGTGGCAGTGACTCTTAGAAGTGAAGATGAAAAAAAGGATCACCTACAGTGCACAATATGATCACAATATGATTCCTTTGATCTTCTGCCCTTTAGACGTCACTGCTTCACATACAAACATGCTTCTGTATTGGAAATCACAAAATGGGGTTTAGGAATATTTCCAGAAAAGATTATCTGTGAACACAATTCACTATGCCATTCGCTGTTGCCAGCTAAACTCTATAGTTCAAAGAAGAAGCTATATCTAAACAAGATCCAGAAGCGCAGACATCTTCTCTAGGCCAAGGCTCATTTAAAATGGACTGTGGAAAGGTGGAAAACTGTTCTGTGGTCGTACGAATCATAATCTGAAGTTCTTTATGGAAATCAGGGAAGCTGTGTCATTTGTACTAAAGAGGAAAAGGAAGACCCAAGATGTTATCAGCGCTCAATTCAGAAACCTAGATCTCCAATAGGTATGAGGTTGCATTAGTGCATGTGGAATGGGCAGCTTACACATCTGGAAGGACATTATAAATGCTGAAAATTATATATAGGTTCTAGAGCAACATAAGCCCCCATTCAGACTATTTCAGGGGGAAAATTAGATCAATTACAGCATAATGGCTATGTAGAAATAGGGTCCGGGTACTGAACTGACCAGCCTGAGGTAAAACAAATGGGAACATTTGGCGCATCACAGATTCTAGTTGCTCACCTAAGACATAACTTGAGCAACTTGTCTCCTCAGTCCCCAGACATTTACAGTGTTTTAAAGACAAAAGGGTCCCAGAGTGGTAAACATGGCCTTGTCCCAACTTCTTTGAGATGCGTTGCAGTCACAAAATTTCAAGTGACATTTGATATGTTGTCTGTTCTATTGTGAATACTATATTAGTTTTTATTATTTGTAAATTATTGAATTCCATTTTTATTTACAGTTTGTACTTTATCTTAACTTTTTTGGATTCGGTTTTGTATACTGACTGTGAAAAGCCATTGCTAAACATAGTTAAGCCTTTCTCCCAGTACTTAGGGGAAAAAAGGTGACTGTTGAAACAATTTCCTACATAGCCAACAACTCCGAGGCGGCATAGTAACCAATGCTCGTCGCCTCTTGTTTAACAAGGTTTTGATATTGAGATTGTTTAAGCCCAAAATTTAAATTAACAATTAGGTACTGGTATTGCGACCTGTCGTTAATGCCAGGACAACAGTTGTGCCTAAATTGCCCCACTTTTCCAACCAGAACCACCAAAGATGGGCAATCACAAACACTTTAATGCCAACACATGTCGAGACATGACTACGGGATATGTTTATGGGTGCTCATTCCACTACGAAAAAACCCAACTCCAGGCAGCAGTGGGGGTAATATAGGTCGATAACACCACTTAAAACCTCAGATGGACCAACTCAGTCCACAGTCATCTCAGTATGCTGCAGCCATTTTGATCACCATCCAGTTAGCAGTTGATAAAGGTATAAAGGTATCGACTCAAACTAAGCTCGACTACATTTTTCTTACCATCTGATGTTGATGGTTGCGTAACAGCGAGCAAAACATAAAGAGCTGTTCATGGCATGCAAATACCTGATAGACACATATGACATTCATGTCTACCGAAAAAAGTCCCGCACTCAACACGATCCAACCCTCAATACTAACCCACAGAGCAAAAATACGTTCCCACAGTCTGACCTGCAAATCGACTAGGTAGGCGCACTCACAAAGACATGGGAAATAAATACTTCCTAACTGTAACCTTTGCTTTCACTAAATATAGTGAATGCTTGCCCGTGCCTAACGATACTGCTTAATTCCTTCTTTTTGACCCCTTTTTGATAAAACCTGGCTGACACTGAGCCTTTTAACAAGCCAAAGATAAGGATATGCCTAAAGACCCTGACATAAAATATATGACTTGGAGCCTGGAAGTAAAGACAGATGAAACAGATGCTGGGACATTATCTTGTTAAGATGGCCTTGCAAAAACTTTACAGAACAAAAGATGGTCTTTTTTCAGGAGAATAAACACCCAGGTCTGCAACAGACAACCCCCGCTCCCGGAATGTTAACATCTGGAACAGTGCCTGAACCTGATTTCTCCCTGTCATGAGGAACAAGAAATTAAAACTAATGTCTACAGCTTAAAAAATTGGACATGTAGCAAGACAAATCTTAATATGTAAAATAAAATAATAATATGTAATATAAAATAATATGTAAAAAAATGACTGTTTTAATATTTATTTCCTCTGCAGAAAAAAAACTCTGATGGATTATTATCCATATAAACTATTTTTATTCTTTTATAAACTATTTTCTTCTTTTGTATGTTTTGAATGTTAGGCCTACACTATACATTTTTACCTATAAATGATGCATTAACTTAGTTAGATATTAGTAATATGTTAACCTTTATATAAAGGATAGATGTCATCTCTAATGAGTTTCCTTTTTTCATTTTAATATTATAACTATATAAGCTTTAAAGTCTCATAAAACGTAACTGAAATGGGTTATTGAGAACATATATAAATATAAACATATTGTTTGACCATTTCTTATAGATATAGATATATAGGTGCATCTGAATAAAATAGAATATCAGCAAATATCAGTTAATTTATTTCAGTATTTCAATACAAAACGTGAAACGCATATATTATAGTTTAAGTGTTATTAAGAGCATATATTAAGTGTTTCTGTTAATGTTGATGATTATGTCTTATAGCCAATGAAAACCCAAAATCATTATCTCAGAAAATTATAATATTTTACACAAAACACCTGCAAAGGCTTTTGAGGCGTTTAAAATGGTCCCTTAGTCTGATTCAGTAAGATACACAATCATAGTAAAGACAAAGGCATTCACTGACACACTCCACAAGGAGGGTATGCCACAAAAGGCCATTACTAAAGAAGCTGGCTGTACACAGAGTGCTATATCCAAGCATATTAATGGAAAGTTGAGTGGAAGGGAAAACAATTAGTAGAAAAAAATGCACAAGCAATCTGGATAATCGCAGCATTAAAAGGAGAATCAAGAAGAAGGCAGTAAAAAATTTGGGAGAGATTCACAAAGAGGGGACTACTGCTAGAGTCAGTGCTTCAAGAGCCATTATGCACAGATGTATCCAGGACATGGGCTTGAACTGTCATATTCCTTGTATCATGCCACTCATGACCAAGAGACAACGCCATAAGTGTCTTACCTGGGCCAAGGAGAAAAAGAACTGGACTGTTGTTCAGTGGTTATCGGATGAAAAGTAAATTTTGCATTTTATTTGAAATTCATTGTCTAAGAGCCTGGAGGAAGACTGGAAAGGCACACAAGCAGCTTAAGGTCCACTGTAAAATTTCTACAATCGGTGATAGTCTGGGGAGCCATGTCATCTACTGGTGTAAGTCCAGTGTATTATATCAAAGCCAAAAACAGCACAGCCATCTGCCAGGAAATTTTAGAGCACTTAATGCTTCCTTCTGCCAAGAAGCTGTTTGGAGATAGAAATTTAACTGTCCAGCAGTACTTGGCACCTGTGCAAACTGCCAAAAGTATTAATAGCTGGTTTAATAACCAGCTATTGTCCAGCAAACACACCAAGAGGAAGATTAGAGCCATCAGATCTAACAATGCAGAAGAGCTAAAGGCTGCTATTAAAGTATCCTGGGCTTCCACAACACCTTAGCAGGGCCACAGGCTAATCGCCTCCATTCCATACCACACTGATGCAGTAATTCATGAAAAAGGAACCTCGACCAATCATTGAGCACATTTACTGCACATGGCCCATAAGCCAAAATATCTGCATTGAAGTTCCTTTTTTCAGGTGGTCTTAAATAATTTTCAAATTTTCGGAGATAATGATTTTGGGTTTTCATTGACCACCATATTACAATATCTAATGAGTGTTAGAAAATGGTCACATACATGGTACCACGCTATCCTCAGGAGGACGAAACTTACATAGAAGCACATCTTTGAAACCACATAAACACAATGATTTGTCAATGAAGGCAACACCCAAAGTCAGTTAAAACCTGCCCATGCCCACAGAAAATGAGTACAGAGAGAACAAAAGAAAAAAATCATCTATGAACATCTTAGACTGCAGTTTACAATAGTTATTTTCAAGGCTAAATCACATGCTGGATGTGTGATAAATATAGCTTTTATAGATTAGGTGTTCAGCCAAAAACTTAACTAATGAGATTAGAGAAGTTTTTCTTTTTTTGTCTCGCTGGTTGTTAAATATACCGTATAGCAGACGAACTCCAGTAATAATAATAATAATAATAATAATAATAATAATTCAAACAAAATTGGGCAGATGTGCTGAATTATCAGGGGTGCCCAAACTTTTTTATACCACTTTATTTACCCTTTGTTTGATCCGCTTCTCTGTTCTTTTCACCCATAAGAAACTCCATTTGTAAACTTTAAAGTGTGCAATAAGACCACCAATCTTTAGTCACATTCTGCCTCATAGTCTCATGATTGCCTCCATGACAGTATGTTGATGTTATACCTCAGAAAATACATTTATTTAATGTCATTTCAGCAAGCATGGTTATTCATAACAGGAGCAAGCTAATATTGTACAATGAGCATATATTATTGTACACAAGGTTACACAAGTCAGGAAATTTGTTACCTTTAATTCACAGAGAATGGCATGTGTTTGGACTGTGAGAGAAAACACAGAAATTACATTTAAAAAGTATGCCAAACTTACCAAAGTTTGAGGTACTGAATCCCCCTACAGGAGTCCCAAATGGGCTGGAGCCACTGGCAGTGCCAAATGCAGGAGTCAAGTTTCCTAAAGACAAAAACTGTATGTTAATAATTTGATGCAGGTCATATTTTACTATGCATTGAATTATGCGTATTTACAACTTAAAATGTATTTTATTAAAGAAAATTTTTAACTTTTTAAACTTACAACAGAAAAAACTTAAATACCTTCCTCACTTTTCTTACATATCACCTACTAATACTCTAATATTAATATTATAAACATTTTTCATATGCTGCTACTTTCCCCATTTCTGCATTCCATTCTTTATACAAAAGAGTCCTACCATCCCTCAAAAACCTGAGAATAATTTGCAGACAAATAAATTCTATATTTTAAACTATATGCTTACCAAAAGAAGGTTTATTTTCTGTATTGACTGATCCAAAAGAAAAAAGCTGACTCTGCCTTCCTGGAGACGGAGCTCCAATTTTTGTTTCAGAAAGTGCTGCTGTGAAACCGAAACCTGTAGATATTGCAGAGTTCGGTGGTGTGGCTGGTGCAGCTCCAAAAGTGAATGTAGGAGCTGGCATAGAGGCAGAACTCACAGGCAAAGCACTCGTGTTTCCAAAAGCAAAATCAGGGGAGGCTCCACAAAAACCAGACTGTGTAGAATTTCCAAAAGTCTGTGCAGCTGTACTTGTGGGTGTGCCAAAGGAGAGTGTGGTGACTTCAGTACCTGCCACAACGCTGGAGGCAAAATTAAAAGGCTTGACCAGAGTAGGGGTTTGAGCTTGATTTTTGGCAAAACATGTGGAGGTGCTGAATGCAGTTGGTTCCTGGGATGATGGAGTGTTTGATATCATGGGGGTAGTATTCGTGGACAGGCCAAGCTTGGTAAAGGAATTGTTGTCTGGGCTTTGGCCAAAAGTGAATGTGTTTGAAAGAGTGGCAGGTGTAGCAGATGATACTGGTTTTGCAAACACTAAAGTAGCATTAGTGCTGCTGGTAGTTGTTGTAACAGTACTACTTGCAGAGGAAATGTCCGTAGATGACAAACCTCCAAACTGAAAGTTGCTCTTTGTAGTATTCCAGGTACCAAAGTGAGATGGAGTAGAACTTTGGGTACTGGACAACGATGACGAGACTGATGTAACTGCAGGTGTTTGGTTGACCAGTCCATGAAATATTGATTGATTAGGATTAGGGATACTGGAGAAAGATGTCAAAACTGAAGCAGTTATTGGCGGCCCACCAAAAATAGCTGGAGTAGAATTCTGTGTATTCAAGGAGGAGGATGTTACCAAAGCAGATGTTTTTTGGTTGCTAGCAACTCCATCAAATAAAGCTGTATTAGGATTCTGAGTACTGGAGGTGGAGACAGAATCGGCTTCTAAATGGCAGTTCGTCCGACTGCCAAAGAGAGATTGACTTGGATTCTGTATACTGGGGGCTGATTTGGGGACAGACAAAGACATTGAATGAGTGTTAGTGACTCTGTCAAATTGAGATGTACTACTCTGGGTTATTATCGATGAAATTGGCTGATTAATACCATGGGCATAAATGGGTTTAAATTTAGTTTGTGTAGGCTTGACCTCTGTAATAGAGGCTGAATTTGTGGCTGGCCCAAAAATAGGCTTGAACCCTGATGGTGTTGGGTTGGTTGTACTGCTTGAAATTTGTGAAGAAGTTGTAAGAGCAGTTGTTGAACAGGTTGTGGATGGAGAAGTGAAGCCAAAAAGGCTGCCTTTTTCAAGGTTGAGTGTAGTGGATGAGGATGACAGAGGCTGGGCCAGAAGTTGGGCAAAAACTGAGTTTACTGGTGCAGTGGATCCTGTCAGCACTGTAGTTGCAATAGATGGCTCAGATTTTACATCCCCAAAGCTTGAAGAAGTAGAAGAAATGGGAGAGAGAGGCTGTACTGCCACAGATGGTAATGAAGCTAGGAAGAGAATAATAATATTAAGCATCATCATACAACCATTGACAAAACAACGTCAAGAGCACTTATATCACAACATATATATAAACACAATATAAAAGAAATGTAACAGTAACTGAAGTTGAAGTGTATCTCCCAGAACCATATATACTGCTGTTTTTCAATCTTTTTTGCTGTTGAAATTAGGGACGCCATTTCGGTGAAATTTCAAATCATTGCAATATAGCAATTAGTGGCAAAGCATATGCTATTGATAAAGCCAACAGGGCTTTCTGATGTCATCTTAATCTGATGTCATCTGTATTCTGATGGATTACTTGGACAGATAGCTAACATCTATCCATAATTTAAATCAAAGAAACATTGCTAAAATAAGAGATACGATCACTCCATGATGCTGAAATATTAATTCACGTCTTTGCTACTTCCAGATTGAATTATTGTAATGCCTTGTTGTCTGACTGCTCTGCAGAATTCTTAGTTGATCTAAAAGATATGATGAAATCACCCATTTTAATTACACTTCATTGGCTTCCAAATAAATTCCATATATAATATAAACTACTTCTACTGATGTATAAAGCTCTAGATGGTCTCACTCCACATTATCAAAGTGAACTATTAATTTGTGATCTACTTCGCCTACTGTGTTAAAAAAGCAGCCTTCTTGCAGGTATATAAAATATTGAAAGTTACAGCGGGTGGCAGATTTTTCTCAGTTATGGAACAGACTTCCAATTAATGTTTGGGACTCAGACACAGTATCAATATTTACTAGATGCAAAATACATTTATTTAGTCAAGCATTCTGCTTATAGCTTCAGTTAATTTAGGGTAAAAATACACCGGGGTGATTCACCTTTGAAGTGGCCTTCACACAGAAATGTGATAGCTGCACTGTCTACAATTATTCTCTATTGAAAAGAATGAGAGAAATCCCTATTAAATATTCTGAATATGTATTTGTCTACTAGCCACATAACCTGGATGATGATTGATGCAATTGTCCATATAATCTTTATACTGTATGCTGGAAATATGATTGATGCAATTATCCATATAATCTTTATATTGTATCAGCTGTCTTCTATTTTCTAATTTATTTACACAGAGTAGGTATAATTCATATTAAATACAAATATCTTTTTACTGTTCTTGCATATATGTAACCCAAGCTAGAACAGAATATATTACTCACAAAATACAGAAATGCTGAAGTAATTTCTTATTATTTGGTGTTGTAACCTCACCTTTTTATTATTTAATCTAAACCCATTTGATAATGATGCACTCTTTCTTTATTAAGTGCTACTGTATATATATTCCACAATTATTTCTACATTGTCTTAAAAAGCCGTCATGATTTTTGGCAGATAGTTTAGATATATTTAGTCAAATAGTTTGACACTAACCATAACCCACTACTAACACGTCATATGTAGACTTTACAAACATTTAGAAACATTATGACACCCAGTCATTTTCTATGGGGTTTAGGTCAGGCGAGTTTGCTTGCCAATCAAGTACAGTGCTAATGTGGGTATTAAACCAGGTATTGGTACTTTTGATAGTGTGGAGAGGTGCCAAGTGCTGCTGGAAAATGAAATCAAGTGCTCTGGTAGATGGCTCTGCTGATTTTGGTATTGATATAACGCAGTGGACCTAAAACAGTAGATGATATAGCTCCCCAAACCATCACTAATTGTGGAAACATCAAACTAGACCTTAAGCAACGTAGACCGTGTGCCTCTCCACTCTTCTGCTAGACTATGGGACCTTGATTTCCAAATAAAATGCAAAATCTACTTTTATCTGAAAACAACACATTGGACCCCTGAGCTACAGTCCATTTCTTTTTTTTCCCATGGCCAAGGCAGGACGAGTCTGTCGTTGTCTTTTCGGCATGAGTGGCTTGTTTTTAGCCCATGTCCTGGATATGTCTGAGTGTGGTGGTTCTTGAAGCACCGACTACAGCAGAAGTCCACTCAATGTGAATCTCCCCCAAATATTGTATGGCATTTTCCTGACAATCCAATTAAATTAAATTTCATTTATAAAGTGCTTTTAACAATGAACATTGTCCCAAAGCAGCTTTACAGAAACATTTTATCCGAGGTGAGCAAGCCGGTAGCGACGGTGGCAAAGAAAAACGTCCTGAGGCAGTAATAAAAAAACCTTGAGAGAAACCAGACTCATAAGGAAGCCTATCCTAATTTGGGTGATGCAATACAATCTTTATTGTATTAACTATCCATTCTAGTTTGCGGTTAACCCGGTTTCTTGTGCACCTTTGTCTACCACACTTTTTCCTTCCACTCAACTTTCCATCAATATGTTTGTATACAGTACTCTGTGAACAGCCAACCTTATTAGCAACAACCTTTTGTGGCATTCCCTGCTTCTGGGGTGTGTCAATGACAGACTTCTGGACATTTGTCAAGTCAGAAATTCCTCCCCATAATTGTGTAGCCTAACCAGTCTAAGGGATCATTTTAAACTCTTAGAAAATTAGAATAATCAACACAAAACACCTACAAAGGCTTCCTGGGATAATGACTTGGGTCTTCATTGGCTATAAGCCATAAATCAACATTAACAGAAATAAACACTAGAAATAGATAACTGTTAGTAATGAATCTATATAATATATGCATTTCTCTTTTTGCATTGAATTACTGAAATAATTAAAATTTTTGATCATATTCTAATTCATTGAGATGCACCTGTACCTAGCATTGAAACATTTTTAATTCCTGTTGTAACTATTAAACAAGAAAACCTTTAAGAGGAACGCAGAAATCAGCGGACACGTGTATCGCGTGTATGACGACAATGTTCTGTAATAGCGCGTAAAAGTAAATAAATAAAACTGAATTTAATTAAATGAACACAAGTATTATTGCCCATGGCCTGGATAACTTGCACATCTGTAAAGGCACCATTAATGCTGAAATGTTCATATAGGTTTTGGAGCAACATATGCTGGCATCCAATCAACATCTTTTTCAGGGACGTCCTTGTTTATTTCAGCAATACAATGCAAAGCCACATTCTGCACATGTTACAACAGTCTGGCTTCATAGTAAAAGAGTCTGGGTACTAGAATGGCCTTTCGGCAGTCTAGACCTTTCGTGTTTGGAGCATTATGAGGCACAAAATTTGTTAGAACAAGTTCGGGTCTGTATATTTTCAAATTCTATTTTGTTTGTCATTTTATTTTTATTATTTATTATTTAGGAGAGCGAAGTGACGCTTCTTTTATTAGGTTTTTATTCAGACAAATAATTAGCAAATACATAACTACTGCAATATATCTAATTAGAATATATAATGTTTACTGTGTGTGTAAAATAACCTAGTTAAATGGTAGAGGACTAGAAATTAAACAAGTGATGAAAAGGCTTAAATTCTTGGAGTTAAATGTAGCATTTCTTCAGCAAACCCACTTATCAAATTATACTATTTGACTGCATAGAAGATGGCAAATCCATGTTTTTACTCCTAATTATTTATCCCAAGCAAAAAGAATGGCTATTCAGTCATCAATTCACAATCATTTTACAATACTATAATACTATGTTTTATGAAAAATATATTGTTTAATTTTGTTAATATGTTTAAATTTGTTTATATGGTTGTTGTATGTTTGTTAATATTGATATATACATAATTATAAAAAATATATATATATATATATATTATTAATCACTGCATTTTGTGTATATGTAAACAATTATTTATGCATTTTTATAATATTATATAATAGATACATGTTTTGTATTCATTAAATATTAGGAATAACATTTTTGTAATGATTTGTTACTGTTTTTGCGCCCTTCAACTGTTAAATGTAATCCAAACCCTTGATGAGCTAGATCATGCTTACTTTGACAACACCATACCTGCAACTACAGTAGAAGAAGCATTCAATGCAGAACTACTCTTCGTGCTGTTATAAGACTCCAACAATAGATGTGGCACTGTTGTATCTACACTGGAGCTGGTGACTTGTGTAGGCAGCACTGCAGTCTGGATTTGTGCATCACAAACTGCACTGGATGGAGTAACTGTGAGACCAACAGTTGGTGCTGAAGCTGGGACAGAACCTGCAGTGGAGGCAGGTGGTGAACAAGGAGCTGGGGTGGACAGAGTTGTAAGGGAGGTAGTAGTACTCCCCGCAGAGGCAAACAAAGATGAGGAAAGTGAAACTCCATGGGAACACATGCCTATAAAGAGAGCAGAATAAGTACAAAATAGATAGACAGATATATAGATAGATTAAAAAAATCAATTTTACAGCAACATCCTCAAAAAAAAAAAAAAATGTTAAGTGTGCAAATGTATATTCTGAGTAAAGTGTTATTATTAATTATGCTTTATGTATAAAGTGACTGCAGGGGATAACTGCAATAAGTAATAAATTCAAAGTATTGTCCTGGCAAGTGAGGTGTTGTACAATAAGATCCTTGTTGCAGCGGAGCTGAAGAAGCCTGTTACTGAAAGTGCTCTGCTGCCTCGTCAGTGAGTCATGGAGAGTGTGATGTGTTCTCCAAGATGGTAGTGAATTTGTTTATAGTCCTCCTCTCTACAACAACCTCAAAGCCCTTCAGACAGCAACCCAGGACTGAACCAGCCTTCCTGATCAGGTTGTTGAGCTTGGCTGTGTCTCCTGATGCTCCCTTCCCATCATATTGCAGCAAAGAACAAGGCACTCGCCACATTGAGAATCAGGTGATTCTCCTTACACCACATGACAAATCTGTCCACCAGGTCTCTGTACTCTCCATCCTTGTCATCCCTAATGCATCCAACCATCACAGAATAATTTCTAATGGTTAGACTTATACTGGAAGTCTGTGGTGTACAGGGTGAAAAGGAATGGGGAAAGAACCGTTCCCTGTGGTGCTCCAACACTGCTGACCAGGCACTCAGACCAACTGGATCCCATCTGCACACACTGTGGTCGTTTAGACAGATAGTCCATGTCCCAAGCAACAGTGGACCTGTCTACCTGCATTCTGTCCATTTTTCCTCCAAGTATTAGAGGTTGGA
>JAOUQV010198162.1:0-14797 GCA_028565295.1 Aspidoras spilotus
GAGTGGGGATTGGTGCAGATCTAAATTGGCATGTTGGTGAAGAAAACAAAGTAGATGAGGCTGTGATGGGCAAGTTCGGTGTTAAGGATTTGAACCTAGAAGGACAGATGGTGCTGGATTTTTCAAAGAAGCTGAAAATGGCTGTAATAAAGAAGAGGAGCACACAGTGGCCTACAAAAGTGGAGGCAGGAGCATAAAGGTAGACTACATCCTGTGTAGACGAGGTTGCTTGAAAGAGATTAAAGACTGTACGGTAGTGGGTGGGGAAAGTGTAGCTAGACAGCATCAGATGCTGGTTTACAGGATGACTTTGTTGGTTAGGAAGAGGAAGAGGGAAAAGGTATAGAAGAGGACCAAATAATGAAAGTTGTGAGGATTTCAGAGAGGAGTTGAGAAAGCGTTGGGTGGCTTCCATGTGACTGTGTAGCAGCAGCAACATTGATTAGACAGGCGGAAGGGTAATTGGCATGTCATCTGGACAGGTGAAAGACAACAAAGAAACCTAGTACTGAAACAAGGTAGTAGAGCTGGTAATTTAGAGGAAGAGTTTAGTGAAGAATAAATGAGAAAGAGAGGACTGAAGAGAATTAGCAGGAGTATATGGAGATAGTAACAGAGGTAGTAAATGCAAAGTAGAATGCCTTTGATGAGCTGTATGAGAGGGTGTTAGAAAGGATGTGCAGCATGCCAGGGTGATTAAAGATAGGAATGAAAATGTACTGAAAGGTGAGGAGAGTGTGAGGAAAGATGGAAAGAGTATTTTAAGGAGCGAATGAATGAAGAGAATGACAGGGAAAGAAGAGTGAAAGGCATAGAAATTGTGGAACAGGAGGTAGCAAAAATTAGCAAGGTTTAAATAAGTAAAGCCTTAAAAGGGAACAAGAAGGGAAAAGCAGTCGGACCTAATGACATACCAGTAGAGGTATGAAAATGTATAGAAGAGATGGGAGTGGTGTTTTTGACTAGATTATTTAATGAGATTTTTGAGAATAAAATTATGCCTGAGAAATGGAGGGAAAGTGTACTTGTAATTATTTATAAGAACAAGGATGATGTGCAGAGTTGTAGCAATTACAGGGAAATAAAGTTGATGAGACACACAATGAACGTTTTTGAGAGAGTTGTGGTAGCTAATTTTGGACAATAAGTGACTGTTTGTGAGTAGCAACATGGTTTCATGCAAAGAAAGAACACCACAGATGCAAATCTTCTTTGAAAATGCTCATGGAGAAGTATAGAGAGGGTCAGAAAGAGATCCACTGTATCTTTGTGGATTCAGAGAAAGCTTATGATAGGGTGTTGAGGGAGGAACTATGGTGGCTGAAAAGCATGTTAGACTTTTAGACATGACAGCAGTGATATGTGCTGTAGGAGTGACAGATAGCTTCAAGGTAGAGGTGGGGCTGCATCAAGGATCAGTTCTGAGCCCCTACTTGTTTGCTCTGGTGATGGACAGACAAAAAGATGAGGTTAGACAGAAATCACCGTGGATGATTGCAGACGACATTGTGGTCTGTGTTGTGAGTAGGAAACAGCTAGAAGAGAATAAAACAGCTAGAGGGGAATGAAAGTCAACTGTAGTAATTCTAAAGAATATTCTCGATCTGCCACTTTTTTCATTCAGTGATGTAATGTTGTTTCCTTATCGGTAACTTAACGCATAGGATTTGATTGGTTCAGTAACTCCTTTACCAGCCATCTCGAAGATTTTCTCTGTGGTCACCATCTTCATTTATGGGATCTTCAACAACTTCCAGAGACACTTGCTCTCAAGCTTCACATCCATATGTCACTACTGACTATACCAAGGAGTTCCTCAGTGGTAGCTTGGTGATGGTGCTAATTGATTTGTTTTGCCATATCTTTGTTAATTTGACCAGCAACATGCCCTTAATATTATTGAGTAGAGCGAAAGAAATAAAATTCAGTGGCCTTGATGTTCTAATATATATGGAGGGGCCTGTAGGTACACTAAGTCCATTTTGTTATCATAATAACATACAAGCACATACAATATATAATCCAGAAATTCCATTCCCACTTTATTTATTGTTTAGTTGTTTTTATTTAAAAAAGATTACTTTATTTTTGTCTGATAATAATTTCTTATTATTTGGATTTGCTCAGATGTTCCAGATGCTCAGATGCATACACACCAGCTTGATGCCTGGATAATCATATTTCTCTGATTAATGAACAGGTGTTCAGGTGAGAAAGAGAGATGCAGTGTTTTAGGGCAGTGTTGTGGTTAAGATTCTACGCCTGATATTTGCATGAGCTCCTGCTGTGCTTCAGTAAACCTTCCGCAGAGAGGCGTGTCCAATGTTTCTATAGCCACAACTGAATCTTTCTCCGCCACACACAGCTGTGTCTGTCTCATTGTGTGTGTTTGTGTGTGTGTATGAAGGTGTGTGACCATTTCATTGTGCTTGGGTACTGCAGGATATTGACCTGATACTTATGCGTATTGTATCTTTGATTAATGGCACGTGTGATCACAGAAGCTGAATCCTGAGCTCAATTTTGCTTAACAAAACCTAACAACGTCTTTTTTAAACAGCACCACATGAGTCACATGGACAATGCAGATAACCCTGCAAAGTGAGAAACACACAATCACAGCATATACAGGGCATTTTCTTATTAAAAGTCTTAGCATGTACAGATGAGTGCAGTAAGAGGTTAATTTATTAGCTTTAGATTTGTATCATGGAAATGTGGTCTTTAAATTGATTCAGTGTTGAAGCTTTAATCATAAATCTGCAACAGTGTAATTTTACTACCGAAAAGATCAGGATTTACACCCTTCCCTGCCACTTCCCCTTCTTTCTCATTCTCATTCTCGTTCTTTTATATTATTGGAAGCCTGGCCAGCAGGAAGTACACTCACATGACTAACAAATGGATTAGCATTGCAAAACACAATAGTACCACTGACCTAGCCTGGTGTGGATGCTAGCTTTATTCAGGGGATGATGTCTTTTGTTTTAAAGTATCTTATAGTATATTCGAACTGTATATGGTTTTGCCTTGTCAATTATTTACTCTTTTATTGTTCATAAAATGCTTAAAATCTTAGTTTCTTAGTACTTTTAGTGATTATAGGTTTACTATATATAAATGTGAATGACTTGAATATAAAAGTGACTTGAAATCGGTTAATAATGGTTACGATTAAAAAGCGCTATTAGACTTATGTATGTCTTGTCCAAAATGGAAGATGTCACAGTTAACTTGATCATGTTCATGTTATATACCGTCATCACTTCACGATGGTTGGCTGCACAGATGTGCTTGGTGGAATAGGGACAAGACTAAGCTTCCCAATCTCGGGCCAGCTGTAAGGGCAATTTACAAATACCAATTAGTCTATTGCATGTTTTTAGACTGTGGGAGGAAACTGGAGCACCCAGAGAAAACTCTAATGGACAAGAACATACAAACATACAACGCAGAAACGACATAGAATCACCCACCCTGGAATTAAACCAGGGACCTTTTTACTGTAAGGTGGCAGAGCTACCTACTTCATCATCGTGGTTATCTTAACTCTAATAGCTACATTTTTACAAATTAAATGACTGGGAAATACATTTATTTCTACTGGCTGCTGATTTGCACAAGGCCACTGACGAATTCCAGTTTGACCCCTTTCATTCCCATGTACAATTCCATTTATCGTGTCAAAGACTGATGTAATGTATACAATTTGTAATGTATACAAAGGAATAAAACGCATAACTAAACTTTGCAGTATTGTTAATCATTTAGCGACCTTGATAAATGTCCTGCTCAAGCAGTGGCAGTGCTTCAACCCTCGAACTTCTGTTTAATAACCCCCACGCTTTACCATTGTGCCACCACTATTACCATATTGGCTCCTGTAAATCGTTTACATACTTTTTTATTTGCTCTGGAGTAGGCATGTGCTAAATCTCTGTTAGATCAAGACCGAGTCTTGAAATTTTCTTACGTTGATCGTCTGAGTCAGGATAATGATTTGTTCACACCCCTTTTAATGTATTGACTCCATTAAGACCCTGTTGGTTTATTTGCATTATACTAGTTGACGACATTACAGCTCCGTAATTGGTTTACCAGCAACTCGTCTACCTCACGCTGCTATTTTAAATATTTACATTATATGTACATTTGAATTTGGCAGATGCTTTTATCAAAAGCAACTTTATCTTTAAGTCATTTTTTTTACATTTGAGCAGATAAGGGTTAAGGGCCTTGCTAAAGGGCCCGTAAGTGTCAGCTGGTAGTGGTGGGATTTGAGCCAAAGTTACTTCAGTTACCACTCAGCTATATCTAAGCATGTTTTAGGAGACATTTATAATGATGTCATATTCAAAATACTGCAAAGTCACATTGATTTACATTTGATTACAATGGAAAATTGTCACAATGCCGCATAACTAAAGTTAAATTAATAAAATAATAATAGAGTTTATTTCCTTTAAAAGTTTTCCTTTTTACCTATTCCTTATTACTCAAACCTTGCAGATCACCTGGTACTGGACATAAACACCTGAAGAAGTTGCGTGTCTGTATACTTCAAATTGATTTCTGTACTGCTTTATATAATTAAAATTGATGCAAAGCATCTTAACAGAATTCAGGAAATAACCATGAAGTCTTATCTGAAATGTTCAAGCCGGGATGACAGTGGAAAGGAAAAAATTCCTCCTGATGACAAAAGAAAAAACCTTACTCATATTGGTTATAACAGATTAAATACGGCCTGTAGGAAAAGTCTGCAACTGTGTGTAATAGTGAAGGTGAACGGCTGATCAAAAGAATCAAAGATTATTTCTGGAGCGGCTGTTGGGAAACACCAATGCAATTATTTTTTATTTTTTAATACAGTCCACCAATTATTAACCAATATTGATTTAGTATTGACAACTAAGACCTAATAACCGAGTCTGAAAACCAGTTTTGAGTCAATAAACCACATAGCATCAAATTCAGTAAACCGCTGTACTGATACATACATGTATGTCACATCTATTTACTCTCTATTCTACTTATAAAATGTTACTGTGCTTCCAATATTTGCGAATTTTATTCACATTTTAAAGGAAAAAACAGTTCAATCAAAGATTATCTGCATTTATTAATTTAGTTTCTTCTGCTTAATGCACAAGTCACAGTCACACACACATTCACACAATAAGAATCACTTTAGAGACACCAATTAACCTAGCATGCATGTCTTTGGAATGCGGGAAGAATCCGGTTTACACGGAGAAAACCCGTGCGAACATGGGGACAACATGCAAACTCCACACAGAAATTATCCCAGGGATCAACCCGGATCATTCTTTCTGTGGGGCAACAGCCCTACCACTGTTCCACAGTGCTGCCCATAATCTGTATTTCTGCTGTATAATTTATTATAATCAACGTTCAGGATAGAGAAATACAGGGTGTGAGTTGTTGCAACAGTATCCATCAGTATGTAAGAATATTCCAGTACAGTGATATTTACTATCTGTTGAAAATCAAGGATTTTTTTTTGTGCTCAACCTTTACATCATTTTCTAACACAAGAGTTGTATTTTTGACCATGTGACTGCCACATTTGGCCGAGACAATGTAAATTATTAAAAATGTTAAATGACAATTTTTATCCGTTCAGCCGTTATCCAGCCGTTGCTCACCTGGCAACTATAGGAAGCAACAGAATGAACAAAAGTAGCCAGGACACCACCCCATCTTAGGGCACAGACCCAGCCACACACACATTAACACAGTAACAATTAACCTAGTATGCATGTCTTTGGAATGGTGACCGGAGCACCTATAGAAAGCCTGCTGGAAAACAAGGATAGCACATTCCACACAGAAACTTCGTCCTGCCTATAGATCAGACCTGGATCCTTCATGCTGTGAGCCAACATCACTACCCACTGAGTCATCATGTAATATTTTGATGTGAATTATATTAGATCAGTTATCACCATTTTATTGAAATAAGTGTAAATAATCAAGTAAACACTTCGACTTATAAATTGAAGCGCTTAACAGTAGGAGGTGGAAGTTCACATCTCACTTAAAAACACACAAAACCCCACCCACCCACAAACACACACACACAAGCACAGATACACATGTATGATATCATTCATACCAGCTTGTCCCACAGGAATTGAATGAATTATATTTAAAGTGAATGGAGAGTCTCCCTGGGTCTGAGCATATCAAATGTCATCTGTTTTTTGCAGAAAAGTCTAGTAATGTAGTGTTTAAAACATTTTTCTGATTTTTGAACAATAACAACAACAATAACTGCTGCACATGTCTGCCATTTTCTTGTTGTGCTGTGTTAATATATCAAAAATGTAGAACAGAATATCAGGTGGAAGAGTAATAATAATAAGAATAAGAAGAATTAGAATATTAAATATATTCAACTTAAACATAAAGAGGACGCTCTCATTCAATTGTTTCATTGAATTTTTCCCCCTACATTATAAATTCGTACTGAATTCATCCAGACTATAAAGAAACACATAAGGAATCATGTAGTAAAATAAATGTCTTAAATAAACCAAAATTTGTTTTAGATTTGAGATTCTTCATTCTTCAGTACCACTCAAAAATTTGGACACACCTGATATTTTTTCTATACTGTAAATTAATACGGAAGTCAGCGAGACTATGAAGGAAGACATAAGGAATCACGTAGTAAACCTAAAAGTGTTAAACATTCTAAAATTTGTTTTAGATTTTAGATTTTTCAAAGTAGGCACCTTGTGCTTTAATTACAGCTGTGCACACCCTTGGCGTTCTCTCAAACAGCTTCATCAGTTAGTCACCTGGAATAGTTTTCCAACAGTCTTGAAGGAGTTCCCAGTTGCTTTGCCTTCAATCTGCAGTCCAACTCATCCCAAACCATCTCGATTAGGTTTAAATCAGGTGATAGTGGAGACCACACAAATAGTCTTTGGTCTACTAGCCCTTACATAGCCTGTAGGTGTTCAAAATCAAATGACAGCCCCACAAAGTGCAAATATGATGGATGGTATGTCACTGCAGAATGCTGTGGTATTCAAGAAATTATCACTTGACAACTTAAAACCGTTCCAGTTTACTACCTCATGAAGTTGATTGAGAGAATGCCAAGGATATGCACAGCTGTAATTAAAGCAAAAAGTGCCTACTTTGAAAAATCTAAAATCTAAAACAAATTTTAGTCTTTATAAACTTTTTTAGGTTTACTACGTGATTCCTTATGTCTTTCTTCATAGTCTCAATGACTTCCGTATTAATTTACAGTATAGAAAAAAATATCAGGTGTGTCCAAATTTTTAAGTGGTACTGTATATACTATATAGCTTTAGTCAGTTCTTAACTGTATGAAGCTGATTTATTTTAAATCATTACTTACTGTATCTATTATTAAACCTACTCGAATGCGTCCTCCTTATTCTATCATATCAACTCGTCAACACTGTTTTGTCACAGCATTTAACTGTCTTAAACTGTCTTGCAAATCAAATCCGACCTATTGCTTTCACTAACAGTATAAAGTTTTCGTTGTTTTACAGAGACATCAAGCCAGACAACATCTTGCTGGACATGAACGGTCACATACGCTTGGCAGATTTTGGCTCCTGTCTCAGACTCTTGGGAGACGGAACAGTAAGTGCATTAGTACTGAAACTTCCTGTTATGTTATACATATCAGATCAGTGCCATGTTTATATATCTATTCTGTCTGAAATTGCAATATCCTGCCTGCATTTTACAGTTTTTCACATAGAACTGGGCAAATTTTACTCTCTCACCACTCAATAATGTCTTTTTATTGTTATTAGAAATTGCAGTTTTTTTCAGTGTTATCATAATTGTTTTGCACATGTTGTCCTGCGCTCTTGCACATGTTCACACTAGTACACTTTATGTAGCTGTCTCATTTAACTATGTACTGTACACACTGTATGTGGCTAAAATGACAAGTAAAATCACTTGATTTGATCTATTACTGATCTCCAGAGCATGAGGCTTAGCGATGCTTTCTGTGAGTAACCCTCAACTGTGTCTTACACAGGTACAATCCTCCATCGCAGTTGGAACCCCAGACTACATATCTCCTGAGATCCTGCAGGCCATGGAAGATGGAAAAGGAAAATATGGGCCTGAGTGTGACTGGTGGTCTCTGGGTGTGTGTATGTATGAGATGCTTTATGGGGAGACGCCCTTCTACGCTGAGTCTCTTGTGGAGACATACGGCAAAATTATGAACCATAAGGTGGGCAGGACATGCCATGGAAATGTAAAACAAATATTTTAAATTGTGTTTTTATCAAAACAGGAAACTCATACACAGAGCTTCTAAAGACAGAGAGAACAAACTAATCAGCTAAATTGGTGTCTCTAAATTGTCCAATAGAGTGTGAATGTGTGTGATTGTGTATGTGTGTGCGTATAATGGATCCTATAATGGATCGGCACCCTATCCAGGTTTGTTCCTGCCCTCACGTCCAGAGTTTCCGGGTGGGCACCGGCCTCTCCGTCATCTTGAAACTTGGATTATGCAGGAATAGAAAATGATTGTATAGAATGAATGAAAACATAAATCAAGGTCTCCAGAAGATCTAAGTAGGATATTTAGTAAAACATATCAAATTGTTGAGATATAAATTGCTCATTAATTATTGGAACACTCTTTAAGGACATAAACAGCCTGCAGAGCTGCAGCAGCTGACAAGATATTGGGATAATCAGACAATTTATTCTTATGTATTTCACTATAATATCTATATTATTCTATTTAATTCTCCTGTAGGAGCGGTTCCAGTTCCCTTCTCAGATGTCAGATGTATCTGAGGAAGCTAAAGATCTCATGTCTAGGCTGATCTGCTCTCGGGAACACAGACTTGGCCAGAATGGCATCGAGGACTTTAAGAGCCACCCCTTCTTCTCAGGTATTGATTGGGAGAATATCAACACCTGTGAGGCCCCATACATCCCCGAAGTCAGCAGCCCCACCGACACATCTAACTTTGACGTGGAGGATGACTGTCTGAAGAATTCCGTATGTGGAAATAATTTATTACCTTCACTGAGATCAGTTAAATATAACCCCATGCCCTAAACCCAAAATCCTGTTTGATTGTAACTGTTTTGACTTTACCATTTGAAACAGCAGTGAAGGGAATTATTTTCACGCACATGCCTGTACATATTCAACTAAGTAAATTATATGATTTATGTATATGACATAAGTATTATGGCGTGCCAAAAATCTTTAAGGCCATTGTCGATATGTCATGCTCGAAAGATCAGCTTTTAAAATATGCTTACCAAAATAATTATTTCGGAACTGACTTAACAAGCTTAATCTGCGATTTTACTCATGGATAAGTTCTTTGACGTGAAAATAGCACTAAAAGCTCAGTAGAGTGTGCATAGAGTAAAGAGTGACCTAAAGACTATCCAATGTATTGAGCCAATAGTTTCAGATCCGCTCCCTGAAATTGATCTACAACTGTTTAAACCAATAGTACACTTTGTACACATAGACATATGGTTTGTGTAGAAAAAACACAGATTGAAGATGTCCGCACAGTCAACCCCACCTTCACTGAACAGCAACACACAGAACAGCAAGCACGCTTAAATCATAACATCGGTCTGAAAGTGGCTTATATTTGTCTATTCTGTGAGAAACTGTGAAAATAATAGTGCGCACACATGATGTAAAATAACAGGAAAGATTTGGATGGATTTGGTGAAGTAAAAATGCACCCTTTGGAAATTGATGCCTATCTCCTAAATACTATTATATTCTTTATCCAAATATCTTACCAAGTTAGGCAAGACCTTAGAAAATGCAGGAAATTACTGATTTTTAATTTCCTGCATTAATGCAAACATTATAAAAGTAAAAAATAAAGGTGATTCTTTGTTTTTTATCACTTTTTCATGCATATAATGTTAACACATTCAAGCTAAATAATAACATTTAATGTTTTGGTGTGATTTAATATTTGGCCCTATGTGTTTACTTCAGTTTAAGCCATGAATGATTATTGTGGATTATGTAGAACTTTAGATATCTAATGTTAAAATGAAGTAGTAAAGATCGCTTGAAAATGAGCTTGAAATTCACTCTGCACAAAGGGTTAAGGAACGGGTGAAGAAACCTTTTTAAAATGAAGTTTGCTCTTGGTGGACAGCTTCTGTGGATGGGGCTAACATCATTGACCAATAAGAGGAACAGGCAGCGCTTCTGATCCCAATTACAGTTTTAGAGGCCTAACCTGAGTCACAACTCAGCAATGCTGTCTGTGCTAAATAGTATACTTTTTTAGGGTGGAAGTTATTGATTGCGTGAGTCCTTGTCAAACTCTTTTATGTCAGTCGTTGAGTTCAATTAATTTAATCACTATTAAAGTAACTATTGAAGGAGGGGGCCCTCGAGCTGCCTAATTTCAAGCCCTACGTCTCAAATAAACAACTGCAATTGAATTCCACTGTATATTCCCAGTTTTATGACATGCAAGAGCATTAAATACTTTGGTGCAAGCCTCTGTAGATACCATGAAGTCAAATATTTAATGCAATGCATTTGAAGAACATTAATGTTAATGTTTTATTCTGACAGGAAACAATGCCTCCACCCTCCCATGCTGCCTTTTCTGGACTCCATCTCCCATTTGTTGGTTTCACCTACACTAGCAAATGGTACGTGTTCAGTAAATGTTGGTTTATTGTTAGTTTTAGGTCAATGCTGAATATACTGTATATACAGAATGAAGATATTACATTCAATTAAATTCAGCTTTATTTATATACCGCTTTGTACAGAGGAACATTGTCAAAAAGCAGCTTTACAGACAAGATATAATCATGTCATTTAAATAAGGTTAATTTTTTATCCCTAATGAGCAAGCATGATGGTGATAGTGGCAAAGAAAAACTCCCTGAAATGATAAGCGGAAGAAACTCTCAGCACTCTCTCACTGGTAGAGTGCGTAGGGCATCCAAACATCTCACTCTAGCATATTCAGTATTTGCATATACTGTATGTGTTTATATATGAATATATCTGCTACACTATCCATCCATCTATCATTTATTAATGAATTACCTTCCACCTAATCAACACCTGGCAACTCTGAGTGCGAAACAGAAAGAACAACTATAGACAGGCGCCATTACTTCGTAGTGCACACATACCAATTCACACGCTAAGGGCCATTTGTCATTTTGGAGACACCAATTCACCTACTGTGCTTGTCCAACCTATGGATCAAACCAAGGTCCTTCTTGCTGTTAGGCAATATCGCAACCCATTGTGCCACCATGCTGCCCATCTGCTACATTATAATTTTATAAAAACTGATGACATATACAATAAAGCGCCATACTATGTTCTAGCTGCACAGCCTCACTTTACTTAATAAATATAATTATTTAGAGTGCATATGTGGTATGTTTGACATTTTAATGTATATCTCTAAAGTATAAAAGACAGCGGGCATTAGAGAAAGCTGACTGCGGCCAACTATCACGAAGCAATGACAGTGTATGACATGACTTCACATGTACATTGGAAGATCTATCTATCTACTTGTCTGTTTGTCTGGCTGTCTGGCTGGTTGTCTGTTCAAGCTTCATGCTGAGTTTGATGTAACTTTATATCTTTTGGTTTGGAATGATGTGCCTTTTCATTACACGGTTTTCTTCAGCTATAGAAATGATAATGATGCAAGACTCAAAATGACCATCTTGATATTAGATACAGTGAAAAAACAGGTATGTGAACCCTTTGCAATTACCTGGTTTTATGCATTAATTAGTAATAAAATGTTTTATGATATACATCTTTATTGCATACATCCATTATACAGTTACATTTCTGGTGGAAATAGTAAGTGAACTCTTGGATTTAATAACTGCTTGAACCTCCTTCTGTCTAGTGTGTACAGCTCTCTTGAGGTCATTCCACAGCATCTCAGATGTTAACTAGTTCCAATGATCCTCTCAAGGCTTTAGCTGTTATTCTAGGGTTTTTACCTCCCTGAGCATTCTGCGTTTTGCCTTTCGAGTCAACATGCTGGAGCACCTACTTCGAGAGAGTATAGCCACAGCACTAAATTGTCACCAGTTCCTAAGTCTTCATATATTTCTGTTTTGCTAGTTACTGTTTACATCAGCAAATGCTTTTTGTGAATAGCAAACCTATAAAAGTTTGTGTGTTTTTTATAAGTCCAAGTAGCTTTACACCTTGTATAAAACATGGTATAAATGATTGGACTCCAGGTTTTATAATTCTTCACTCTAATTAGCTTTTGTTGATGTCATTAGCATAAGGGTTCACTTACTTTTTTTATCAGTACTGTGCATTTTTAATAGATGTGTTCAATAATAACATGAAATATTATGATTGTTTGTGTGGTATTACATAAAACACATTTAAGCACATAGTTTGTTCTAAACTTGGGACTTAGACGTAGATCAAATCAAAATCTTTGACCAATTAATGCAGTAATTCCAAAGGGTTTACATTCTTTTTCTTGCCACTGTATGTGTGGCTTGCCATTTTATCTGTGTTTACATGTGTTTGTGTTCATGGGTTTATGTGTGCAGCTCTCTGTCAGACCAGGGCTGTTTAAACGACTCTGGAGTCTCTTCTGAGGTCGATTCTCATCTACAGAGATCTTTAGAGGACAGCTTGGCTTCTGAAGCCTATGAAAGAAGAATCCATCGACTGGAGCAGGAGAAAACTGAGCTTTGCCGCAAGCTCCAGGGTAGAAAGAATGGCATTCACAGAACGCATTCATTTGTTTTTGTGAAAGTTGAACTAAATTTGTCAATTTACAAACAATGTACGTAAACTAGAGTGGTGTAAACTCGAGTAGCGTAAACTCTCGTGAGAGTGAATGTCATTCACGTACACGACACTGCATAAACACTGAGCATGTCTGGTGCTAGACGTCAATGTATAACTACAAAAGTCAGTTTATTTGTTTGGAGCGAGCATATAAAAGCCTTTTTTATTTGAATTTTGTTTGTTTTCAATGTGCACAACACTGTACATAACCATTCATATGACTGCATAATTTAAAACTAGATTATTTATATTTTATATGTATTATTATATAATATTTTCTTTACTAAATATATATTAGGTTACTTAAAATAGTTTGGGATCCAAGCAACTGATTGAACATATGTCAATGTATATACCATATTACTTTAATTCAGATAACTTTATCCGAACAGGAGTTACAACCGATTTTTTGGGCCCTTAAGTGCCCTTGGGCAAGGCACCTAACCCCCAGTTGCTCCCCGGGCACTGTGCTGGCTTATCACTGCTCTGGGCACGTGTGCTCACTTCACCTGTGTGTGTGTATTTGTTTGTTTCACCTCACAGATGGGTTAAATGCAGAGGACCAATTCCGCTGTGTGCAAACATAGTGGCAAAATATATCACTTTTACTTTCACTTTTCAGTGGATCACCCTGTAATTTAAATCCATGTTAAAAGCTAAAAGAGAATCCAATTAAACAAATGAGACACAAATATTATACTTAAACATTTATTTAGTGTGGAAAATGATTTAATATTACATATTTGTGAGTGGCAGAAGTATGTAAACCTCTAGGACTAGCAGTTAATTTGTAGGTTAAAATCAAGTCAGGTGTTTTCAATCGATGGTATCAGGTGTGAATGGGCACCCTGTTTTTTTAAAGAACAGGAATCTATCAATGTCTTTCTTCATAGCACATGTTTGTGGACATGAATCGTGGCATGAAAAAAGGAAATTTTTGGTACAAACCCGATTCCAAAAAAGTACAAACTGTAAATAAAAACAAAATGCAATAATTAACCAGTCAAATTATGATATTTTATTCATAGTAGAACATGGACAACATATCAAATGTTCCAGCATGCCAAATATTGGCTTATTATATAAGTTGGGACAATTCCATGTTTACCACTTTGAGAAGTCTCTTTTTTTTATAACAGTTTGTCTGGGGACTGAGGAGACGAGTTGCTGAAGTTAAGAGATAGGAATGTTAACCCATCCTTGTCTAATGTAGGATTCTAGTGACTCAACTATCTTAGGTCTTTTTGGTTCTAGGTCTTTTTTGTCGTATCTTCCGTTTTATGATGCATCAAATGTTTTCTATCTGGACTGCAGGCTGGCCAGTTTAGTACCCGGACCCTTCTTTTACACAGCCATGATGCTGTAATTGATACAGTATGTGGTTTGGTATTGCCATGTTTAAAAATGCAAAGTCTTTTCTGAAAGAGACATAATTTGTATGGGATAATATGTTGCTCTTGAACCTGGATATACCTTTCAGTGTTGATGGTGTCAATGACACATGCACTAATGCAACCCCTATACCATCAGAGATAGAGGCGCTGATAACAACTTGGGCTTCCCTGATTTCCATAAAGACCTTCAAATTTAGATTCATCTGACCATAGAACAGTTTTCCACTTTACCACAGTCCATTTTAATTGAGCCTTGGACCAGAGAAGACATTTGTGCTACTGGATCTTGTTTAGATACGGCCTTTTCTTTGAACTATAGAGTTGGCATGGTAAATTGTGTTCACAGATTATGTCCTCTGGAAATATTCCTGAGCCTATTTTGTGATTTCCAATAAAGAAGCATGCCTGTATGTGATGCAGTGCTCTCTAAGGGCTCAAAGATCACGGGCAACCAGTATGGCATACCAAGTTGATAAATAGTCCATGTCCACATGGGAGTAAACCAAACTGGCCTCACGTAGTAACCTGGCTACTACCCTGCAAGATGAAT
>JAOUQV010198476.1:0-14795 GCA_028565295.1 Aspidoras spilotus
AACTGGGATGTATGGATGCTGTCGCCCGGCCACTCTCACGAGTTCACTCAGGTTTGTTGATGGTGGAGTGGCCAGCTTCTTTATGTCCCAGGGGTTCCTCATGTCTGTGTCACCTTTTAGTTCTACTCTGTAGTTATGCTGCCATAGTGCTAGTCTGCCAGAGTTTCTGTTTGCTCTCTGCACAACTTGTGTTTAAATTGTCCAAGTTGATGGACAATAAATTGATGATCGTGTCTAATTCTATATTCTCTTTCCCTTCCTTTTTTCCCCCCTTTTCTCTTTTCTATCCTCTCTCTCTTCTCCACTCTTTCGGATGAGCTACACTGAATACGGTGGAGTAACCAGGAGATGTCGGCACCCTGTGCCCACTGAATTCCCTCCGACTGCCCATTCACTGTATTATTATGCTAAGTGTTATGAAAGTATGTATATAGTATGTATCTTTTGTGTTTGCGTGTATATATGTGTGTGTATATATTATTGTTATATTAATGTTATTTATTATTGTTATATTAATGTTATATATTATTGTTAGTTATAGCAGTGTGTATTAGATGTATATGTTATGTATATAATATATATTATTGTTAAATCATTATTGTTATATATTATTGTTGGATATAGAACCATGTATTAGATGTATGCAGATTTCATCACCCAAATGAGGATGGGTTCCCTTATGAGTCTAGTTCCTCTCAAGGTTTCTTCCTTACTTACTCAGAGAGTTTTTCCTTGCCACTGTTACTCATCTGGGATAAAACCTTATTCGTAAAGCTGCTTTGGGACAAAGCTTATTGTTAAAAGAGCTTTATAAATAAAATTGAATTAAATTGAAATTGAATTGTCCAGTTCTGATGCTCATATAGCCATTGCAGCTAATATCCTAGCCCAACATTCTGAGGCCACACCGCAAGAACAAGGTTGTGGCCCTGTGTGGACTATGCAAGAAATCCTTACATGGTGCTGAAGTCTGGAGTGGCTGAAAAGTATGTTAGATTAGTTCAGGAAATGTGTGGGAACAGCATGACTGTGATGAGATGTGAAGTGACAGATAGTTTCAAGCTACAGGTGGGACTGCATCAAGGATCAGCTCTGAGCTCCTTCTTGTTTGCTCTGGTGATGGACAGCCTTACAGATAAGGTCAGACAGGAATCACCATAGACTATGATGGTCTCCGTTGACATTGTGATCTGTAGTGAGAGCAGGGAACAGCTAGAAGAGACTACAGGGAGAAGTGATCACAAAGGATCGACTGTCCAAGGAAATGTGGAAAAGAGTGTGGAAAAGAGGTGAAGAAGCAAGTACAGACAGGATGGAGTGAATGGTAAAAAGTGTCAGACGGATGTCTGACAAAAGGGTTGCAGCAAAAGTGAAAGGGAAGGTTTATAAAAGAGTAGTGAGACCAGTGACCAGGATGGACAAGATTAGGAATGACATCCCAGGGACAGCAGTCAGTGAGAGATTTTGAAATGTTATGCCAAATAATGGCTCATCAGAAATTTTGTGACAGCAACACATCTCAAAAAAGTTGGGACAATAAAAGACTAGAAAATATTAGTACAAACAATTGCAACTCATTAGGTCAATTGGCAAAAGGTTATTAACATGACTGGTTATAAAAAGCGCATCTTGAAGTGGCAGTGGCTCTCAGAAGTAAAGATGAGAAGAAAATCCCCCTAATTCTGCTAATTCTGTTATTTGGACTAAAGAGGAGAAGGACGACCCAAGTTGTTATCAGCGCTCAGTTCAGAAGCCTGCATGCCTAAAGTTATGGGGTTAGGGTGTGTGGCAAAGGCAGCTTACACATCTGGAAAGACACCACTAGTGCTGAAATGTATATCCAGGTTCTAAAGCAACATACACAATATTGCTAAAAGATCAGTGCTCAGAGAGCTTCATGGAATAAGCAAGTAATTTGACCGGTAGCCAGTGCAGTGTGGATAAGACAGGGGTGATGTTCTCATATTTCCAGGTTCTAGTAAGGATTCTGGCCGCTGCATTCTAGACTAACTATAGTTTGTTTATGCACCTACTGGAACAACCATACAACAGGGCATTACAGTAATTCAACCTAGAAGTAATTTAAGCATGGACAAGCTTTTCTGTATCATTCTTAGCAATACTTCTAAGGTGAAAAAATGCTATCCTGGTAGTAGGATAGGAGAGGATAGGATAGGATATAATTAGTATTAACTAGTAACAAGCCCAAGACAGAACCTTGTGGGACACCAAACTTTACATAAATTATAGAACATAGAATAGTGGCTATTTACATCTACAAACTGATAACTGTCTGTCAAATAAGACCTGAACCATGACAGGGCTGTTCATTGAATTCCAACAAAATTTTCTAGCCTATAAAGAAGAATAGGTCAAGCAATATAAGCATAGAAACATAACCTTTATCAGAGGCCAGTAGCAAATCATTCACAACTTTAACCAGCGCTGTCTCTGTGCTATGATGGGGTCTAAATCCTGACTGACAAATTTCAAACATATTATTTTTTTCAGGTATGAAAATAACCGCTGCAATACAACCATTTCTAGGATCTTGGAGAGGAAGTGGAGGTTAGATATTGGTCTATAATTTGACAGCTGCAGGGGTCAAGATTATGTTTTTTAATCAGAGTTTGACAAGTGCTAATTTAAATGGTTTAGGGACATAGCCAGTACTGAGTGAGGAATTGATAATTTTTATGAGAGGTTGGATTATGTCTGGTAGTACATTTTTGAGTGAACCTATGACAAACCTACTTTTAAATGACAGTTTGGAAATCTATTTAGATCTAATCTTTTCAAGGGCAAAGTATAAAGTCATTCCTTAAACCAATGTGTGATGCCACATACGGTCTCTTTCTTTCATAAGGTTGCAATAGTGTTTAGATTCCTAAAAGCAAACATTAGGGTTTTTAAAATTATTTTAGATATCAAATTCTTCTAAATAGATATTTAGGATTTAAAGGAACCTCTTTACCAAGCATCTGACTAATCACTGTCACCACAGCCTTCCAAAAATACAGTATAACACACAAGGGCACCCCCTATATATAGTAACTCAAAGACCTTTCTGGTAATTACATGTAATATTTTAGGAATATAAGGGTTATATGGGGTTATATAGAACAATATATTGCCTAGTTATTGTACTGTAATAATTTGCAGTTTGTACAAGAAGTAAAATATGGACACCTGACATCTACCATACAGATGCCTCATAGTAATGTCTTCTAATAAAGATAGAGAAGGTAGATCACGATTATATTGCTGTTTGGACAATATAAAAGTTCAAACCTATTTGTAACATTATTAATAAGAGAGATCAGCCTGAATAAACCACATTGGATTTACCTGGTTTCAGGAGTAGAGAGATTATCGCTGTGTTAATATTTCTGTTGGATCAATTGGTCAGTACTTCAGCTGATTGAATTTAGTTTTTTGCTTTGTTTGATTGCATCTGTTTTATGTGCCAATCCAGCAGCCTATTAGCCTTCTCACCTTTCTCAAAATGTCCTCCCAGAAAGAAAGGATAAAGACTTTAAGGTAGAATGATATCTGGGCATGACCCAAAATTACTATACTGTCATACCAGATATTTGTTATGTTTGGCACTAGAGCAGCTCAGACTATATAGTATAGTCAGATCATGTAATTTTGGGTTTGTAGCTCAAAAATTGAGTTATAACAGGAAAAAATTATTCGTAATGTTAAGTCAATGGTAAATTTTGGGCATGGAAATGGGCACAGTGGGCACCCGGTTACAGATATCTCTTATTTGTGAACATGCACACCTCCCAAACATTACCGGTGGTTTTGATATATGGCCCATGCAATCGTCTATTAACTGTTAGACAGAGTTTAAAAATAGTGTGGAAAAATAATAAAAATAAATATTTCTAAAAACAATGTTTCTGTCATTTGCAATAAATAAATTTAATTTGCCTAAATAAAACGAATTTGGTATAAGAAAATTTAAAAAATGCCCCTTTTTGATATAACAAATTCCTCTGTGACTTATAGAAAAAGCTCAAAGGCAGACTGCAATTGGCTTATACTCGTTGTATCTTATGCATTTCAGCAGTTTAATTAACTTTTGTTTGTGCCTTTTTTGGAGATCTGTTGATAGCACCAGGGTTTGCTCTGAAGGTACTAATCACATTAGTGCTACTGTCTTTAAAGAATTGAAGCACATTTTCTGGCTTTAAGTAAATTAAGTCATGATGAAACATCAAATCAACCTGCTGCAGACTTTTACAAATGAGCTAAATAATGGCGTTGTTTCACAATGACAAATATCACTATTCACATCATAAATACTTGTTCTTTGCTCTTTTATGAGAGATATGCAAGGAGCAACTTTTGGGAATAAAGATTAATTGCATAATTAGCAGCTTTTGGCCCATTCTGAAGTTTTTGGCCTATTTTAATATATTATAGAAAATTTTCTGGCTTATTTTTTCCACAATCTTTGAGATATCAACTCAGGACAAACATAGAAAATTGTGGCTCGATCAGGAAAATATTTCTTGTATACAGTTAAGAGATGTCTCAAACTGTGTTCCTGCAGTGCCCGCTTTCATCCTTTATTCATTTTATATGAGACAAAGTTCAAAGCTATTCTAGCCCACACTCTAGTGTGAAGCTAGTTTTTTAAATAAATCAAAATCTTTCTCATCTTTGTAGCATAATATTCAGATAGATTCATCTAGAAACTCAATTTAACATTTAAATTAAGGATAAGTCTCTGAATTCAGCATTATAAATGTCATCAATTGATTATTCCGTTTTTGAGTTATGACGATGTGGCACAAGCTTCTCTCCACCCTCAGAAGCTGATTTTTTCATATTTTATAAACCGTCATAAGTCTTACAATTTTTTAATAACCCACACAAATTTCACAGCAGAAAGAAATAGTAAGAAATAGTAGAGCCATGTCTCCTTTATAAAAGTCTAAAAAATGACACTGATTAATACAATATTTTTAGAGTTGTGAGGATTTGTTCAGCACTACACACTAAAAACAGTCCCATTGAAAGCCATGACTCTCCCAGACACACACCCTCATACACACAAACACACGCACACACACACGAATGCAGACACATACACCACATGCATATACAAACACGCACGAACACAACACTGACACAAAGTGACATGATATATGAAGGTAGCCTGTATTTATTTCTATTATTGGCTTTGAATATACAAGTGCTGGTCATAAAATTCGAATATAAAGGATTTATTTCCATAACTCCATTCGAAAAGTAAAACTTGTATACTATAAATTCATTACCCACAGACTATTTCCAAGTGTTTATTTCATTTGATTTGACAATTATAACTGACAACAAATAAAAAACCCAAATTCGGTATCTTTTTAGAATATTATTTTAGACGAATACAAAAAATACTTAGACCGAGTCATAAGAATCTAAAGACAAAAACAACTGGACTGCTGCCGAGCGGTCCAAATTTAAGTTCTCTGGTGAAAGTAAGTTTGCTCAAATTACTGCAGCAATGCGGTGTGGCATGGAGTCAATCAGTCTATGGCACTGCTCAGGTGTTATGAGAGCCAAGGTTGCTCTTATAGTGGCCTTAAGCTGTACTGCATTGTTGGGTCTGGCACGTCGCATCTTTCTCTTCACAATACCCCAAAGATTTTCTATAGGTCAGGTGAGTTTGCTGGCCAATTAAGAACAGGGATACCATGGTACTTAAACCAGGTACTTGTAGCTTTGGCAGTGTGTGCAAGTACCAATTCCTGTTGGAAAATGTAATCAGCATCTCCCAAATATTGGTCAGCAGCAGGAAACTTGAGGTTTGCTAAAACATCCTGGTAGACAGCTGCATTGACTTTGGACCTCAGAAAACACAGTAGATCAACACCAGAAGATGACAAGGCCCCCAAACCATCACAGTGTGGAAACTTTAAACTTGACCCCAAGTGATGTGGATTCTGCGCCTCTCCTCTCTTCCTCTAGACCCTGGGACCTTGTACAAAGGAAATGCAAAACTTACTTTCACCAGAGAACTTAACTTTGGACCACTCGGCAGCAGTCCAGTTGTTTTTGTCTTTAGATTGTTCTGACTGTCTTTTGTTCAAGAGCAGCTTGACACAAGAATTGCGAAGCCCTGACTCCTGAAAAGGTCCTGAATTGACCTTTTGTGTCTTGTTATGCTTGCGCAAGGTGCCAGTGGTCATCTTTCAGCCTACAGAACTAGATTGAAGGACCATTTAATGGCCATTGCAGGTGTTTTGAGTTAATTAGTTGATTAGAGTGTGGCACCAGCCGTCTTCAATATTGAACCTTTTCACAATATTCAAATTTTTTGAGACACTGAATTTGTTTTTTTTTTTTTTATTAGTTGTTAGTTATAATAATCAAATTAAACAAAATTTATGATGTTCTAATTTTATGATCAGCACCTGTACACTTATTAGGTACTTTGTATCCAGTGAGTGTATTTAAGTTACAATAACTGAAACTATATAACATACATTATATAATAAAATATAATAACTGTGTAATCAAAGTTAGCTTTCAGAAAACAACATTCAATTCATCAGACTTTATTCCTCCACATTATTAAATAATACCAATACATTAAAAAAAATCAATACTGAAAATGTACATTGTAGTTTCATAAATAAATTAAAGAGCAAAAATAAAGGTGTCAAAATTGCATGGGCAAAAAAAAAAAAAAATTATATATATATTTATTTATTTGAACACAGTCAGCTTCACAGTTTTTAGGACAATGCCAGAGAAGTCATGTTATACAATTAGAAATAAAAATGGAAATTTTCTTCATTTCATCATTTTTTCCATTGGACAGAGTGTACAACATGCCATCTAGTACCAGGTAACAAAAAAAAAAAAAAAAATTCTTTCAAGAAATTATAAAAATCCAACTGAAAGCTGAGGAATAAAAGGCTCTACCACCATAACGAATCTTATTAAAAGATACATAAGGGCAATTATTGCACAACCCAATAGACTTACCCTCAGAAAGGCACTTCCTTCTCACCTCAATATATGTCATGTTCGGGTGAGCTGCAGATTTCAACTATAAGCTCCATCAGGTTTACAACTAAACCACTCTCCATGCTTAATATATATACCATTAAGTTAAATGATTAAAGTCTGTTTCAAATAAATGGGAACTCTGGTAATCACAAAAAAGCCTCATCCTCCTTATCACTCGGATGTGTACGTCGTTTAAAAAAAAATAAATAAAAAAAAATAACGATCAAAATCTGTGCACTCTTAAGTCCAGGAAAGCCAGAATGGAAGAACATTTAATGGCAAAATGTTTCACCAGCTATGGTTATAGTAATAGACCTTGAAGGTGTAGTCCTTTAAGATTTTTCTATGCTTTGGTGCAAAACTTAAGCAGCTGGACCATGTAATGAAGCCGGTTGCGAAGCTCAGCTGAGCAGCCATGCTCACTCAGTGTGTTTATAGAATATGAGAGGGTGGTCCGCTCACGGCTAATATAGGTCAAGTAGTACGTGTCTGCCAACTTGGACAGGATAACCTTAGTGTGATCAGTGTAGAAGTTCACCTGCAAGCAAAGCAAAAAAAATTGTAAATAAATAATTAAAATTACACTTTGGCACTATGAAAACCAATTAAAATGTCTTATCCTTTTTATAACTAAGAAACGTTTCAGTCTATGAGTGGCAACGAGGTTTTCCCATCGCTGCAAATAAAGGGAAAAAAGTTAAATCTTTATTTATTCTGTCATACTCCGATTCCAGTTTGTTAGCCAGGCAGACTATTGCCGGTCTCCCACTAAAGGACCTAGAGAATCGGGGGAACGCAGGACCTCAGTTTAAAAAAAATCATAAGAGCATGCGGAATCTGTTAAGTAGTATACCTTTACATTTGTAAAGTACTAAAAAAAACCTATATCCAACAATGGGACAAATATTCATGAAATGCACCAGGGTACAAGCTAATATCGAACCTGAGCCACTTTATTACATACACCTGTTCAATTTCTTGTTAACACAAATATCAGCCAATACAGAATACCATCACTGAAAGTACTATGAAAAATTAAGTCAGTTCTAAAGGCAAAAGTGGGTCCAAACTTTTCCTAGCAAGTTGTACCTAATAAAGTGTCTGGTAAATGTAAATAATCTGAACATAAAAGCTCACCTGTAGCAACCCATTGTTGAACAGCATAACCAAAGCATGGTCAGTCTTCATCCACTGCAGCAAAAGGGGACAATCCATAGGAGATGGCTGTTCATCACAACCCAGATGTCCACCCTTGTAGAGATAGATACAAGGCTTAGTTTATATCTCAGTGCCTCGTGTATTCAATTGCATACAGTGGACATGAAGCAAATACAAGTGATTTGAAGCCAAAATATACCAATATGCATTTCAAAACATTTACTTAATGAAACATTACCTCCATTAGATTATGCTCCATGTAGTTGGCCATCAGCTCCACAATGCGTTTCTGGGCCTGGAGCTGCTCCGGTAGTGTATCCACTTGGAAGGTGAAATGTTTATTGTTCGTTAAGCAATAACGTACTACCCTGTTATGAAAGCGGAGCCATAATTACTCAGTTTGGTTTAATTATATTTTTTAATTAAACAATTTAATTATTTGCAGTTACCTTTTCTGGTCACACAGACTCAGATGAGTGCCTTCGTTGAAGAGGACTCCAACATTCTGATTGGATAGCTGGTAACCAAAGCCATATTTATTGGAATAGTCCACCCACTTGGTTACCCAGAGAAAAGGTTTAGGTTTTGTGATGCACTGAGTGTTTCCAGATGCTGAAAAAAAAAAATTCTTGAGCATTATTCTGAGATAAAGAAATGTTCAGAAAGCTTCTGTTTGTCATTACACAGTGAACAGAACACACCTGCTGGCATGGTGAACAACAAATTAACAAGGACCTGCATGGTGGCCTCAGCCACAGCTGCTAAAGTCAGCGGGTCTTCACATCCTGAACAGAAGAACAGGGTAATAGGTAAATAATTATGATAAAAATGAAACCTCAGATTTACAATGAATTCTAGTCACTTTATTGTTTTGGCATAAGCCTTTACAAGACACTCAAACCTCTGTGTAAAATCGAAGATGGAACATCCACAGGAAGAGCCACACTAAGTAAATTAAGACACACCATTGTTACTGCTGGCCACTTTACCTTTGAATGAATGAGATGTTGACTTTCTGGACTCTTCCTCGGCTTGTATTTCTGAAGGCACTGAAACAGCCAACTGACCTGCTGGAGATGCAGCCTATGATGGGAGACAAACGATTTATAAGAATCAACAAGCAAGTCAGCCATTAAAACAATATAAATACAGTAAGAAAGAGAAGTGGCAATACACTAATCAAAGACTTAACATTTTGTTTGTTTTTGCATATTCAAAAGCAGACTAGCATTAGCACTGGTATGTTATTTGAATCAAAATTTCCTTTCTTTTTGGAAAATAGTGTGCGTGCATATTTAATTTGCAGTTCAGGATGAAATCCCCAGTGACATGCATGTGATGTTTCACAGGTCCATAATCCTTTTCGTACTATAGTTATTCATCTTCAGACTCTCTCCTTATAGCATTGTGGTCTATTTAGCTGATATTAGAGCAAAAGCACAAAAAGTCTTAAAATAATCAAATCAGACAGATGCAGAACATTTCAACTAAAATCATTTAAATGTACCGTATAATAACTTGTATTAAGGCTCTTAACACATACTGCATTCTCTTCCGCTGCCTTGTAGCTGATCTGCCGTGTGATTGAGTGCTTCACCATGCCAGAGATTAGCTTGGAAAGATCCTCTTTGTCTTCAGATGGGTCCTTTTCTACTGAAAAAGAGAAAAAGGCAACAATTTAGTTCATATAGTTATATCAAATCACCGTGTTAAATAAAAAAGCCTTACCCTTTGATTTTTTCTTGCCGAAGAGGCTCTTGGCCATTTTAGTAAAGAACATCTTGGCAGGGCTGGGTGGGTTGAGTTCTGGCACCATCACACATGCATTTGGTGGAAGTTTGTCTGGAGTGAAGCCCTGGGGGTTATCAGGAATATTAGTCAGGACACGTTATCCAATAATGTCCAAGACTAGTTTAAAAATAAACAAAGCACTACAATAACTTACTTTGCTGAAATATTCATGAGCCAGAATCTGGTCGAGTGTAAGCCGATCACTGGGGTTCTTCCGAAGAATTGCAGAGATTAATTTCTGTGCAGCTGAAGAAAGTGACGGTGGTAGTGTATACTTCACTTCTTTGATACATTTGTATGTCTCTTTCAAGTCTAATGTTTCAAATGGAGGATTCCCACACAGTAGTGTGTACCTGACCAATGCAGAGAAATAGAACACAGTCAATGAAAGAGATGCTGTCTGAGTTTTTCCCCCACTGTATAATAAAAAATCCTACTATCATATAATAGTTAATTTAATAAAGTAAATTTAATCATTTTAACTGAATACGGCTTTCACTTACATCACACAACCCAATGACCAAACATCTGACTCAGTTCCATGACCCTGACGATTTAATACTTCTGGTGCGAGGTAGTTTGGCGTTCCACAGATTGTTCTGCAAAACAAAGGAAATGAGTTTTGCAAAATGAGGGCTCTGACACAAACTATGGTTTTACTTTGTAAAAAAAAAAAAAAAAAAAAAAAAAAAAAAACAAATCTCACTTTTTCCTCTTCTCAGAAAACTCCAGCTTTGCTGCCAGCCCAAAGTCTCCTAATCTCAACTCCATATTCTCATTTACAAAGAAATTTCCTATTGAAATACAACAAATGCTCTTTGATACAGCAGTTCAAAAAACTGTAGAGCAGGTTCAACTGCACAGTGTCATAAAACAAAGAAAAATATAAATGCATTACCTAGCTTGAGGTCTCTGTGAAGGATACCTTTGTTGTGGAGATATTTAAGACCAGTAATAATTTGCCTGAGGTAGTAGCGTACTTCAGGGTCTGTCAGGGTGTGTCGTGCTTTCCAAATGTGCGCCAAGGACTGCAACAAGGAAAACATCACTCAGTGATCAACAAGCTCATCGTCACTGGCAAAGATCTTTATTATTACTGGTATATTTACTGGTAAAGCAGCTAACCTTTCTACTGCAGAGCTCAAGAAAGATATAGATGTTTTCCTGATCTTCAAAATGATGAGAAAACTTGACAACATGTTTGTGCTGGAGGGTTTTGTGCAGTTCAATTTCATTTTTTATCTAATAACAGCATAACAGCAGTTAGAATGAGTATGACAAATTATTATATCTATAAAGCGAAGCTTGATTACCTTTTCCCTCTGGTGTGGCTTGGACACCCTGCTTTGTGGAATCACTTTTACAGCGTACATCTTGTTACTGGAAAGATCTGTCATCTCATAACATCGAGCAAACCCTCCCTGCGACACAACATTATACAACAACGCTGTTAACAATGATCAAGTCTGGATGTGTCTACGTGTCTATGAATAACGGTCGGTCCTTCAACGTTAACTAAAATGATGTAGATTTTTACACATCACCTCTGCTTCAAGTCTGATCTAAAAAATACAAAATGTTCATCTGAGCCATGCTTGACGAATAAAGACGCAGAAACAACGCGATTTAACCAGATGAGTGCAGCCTGTCGGGAGCTGATTAAAACGCCGCAAATATCTGAAGCTATAAATCCCGTGTTAACAAAATACGGCAAAAAACAATTCACCGCTATCCGCCTGTAAGAACAAGAAGAGACACGAGCTCGACAGCAATTTCGGGTTACTACATGTGTGACATATGTGATCGCCATTAAAGATGTACACTAAATTACAGATGTAAAATAAAAACTCGGCCTCGTTTAAAGATGCAGACATTAATAAACACATGCACCAGTATAACAGCAAAAAGACCGGAATAAAAGATATGCAGGATCACATGGGTCGGAACACAGATCTCTTCAAACAGCAAAATTACCAGACAAATTATTTATATAAAAGCAACCGTTTTAGACAGATATTTAGACTAAAGTACCTTTCCCAAAAGCTTTCCTTTACAGTATGATCGTCCAGACTTAGGATCGACTACCACCTGCGCCTGCTCCACTTTTTGTTGTTCACATTTACTCCGGTTGGGTTTTTGTGTCGGTGCCAGCAGACATTGCTCCGGCGACGGCTTAAACAAATCCGGGCTCATAATTTGGCAGGAACGCCGCTGTACTGTGCTAAAACAAGATGAATCCATTCATTTATTCATCCATATAATCACTCATTGATTAAATTCCTGGGGAAAACCGTCTCTATATATTCTCGCCTCAACACCGCCGAATTTTTCATCAAACAACACGCGCGGACACGCGGCAGCTAGTGTATATAAGTCAGAGTGACGTCATCACGTAGACGGCGACTAATGGGAGGAGCAATGTTGTGATTTGTTATATATAGACGTTCATCATTGTTGAAGGAGGAAGTCGGAAAAATGACGGAAGTAGTGAATGAAACTTGGCTTGATCCAATCAGAGCTCGGTGTTTGGGATGAATAAACATAAACGATTACCCATTGAAAAAAACTCATTAGAAAGTGTTTATCCTCTTTAATCGAGAAACTAACTTTTTATTCATTCTCTATTCGCCAAAATAAAAAGATGTACACCTTTCATAAGTGAAAACATATGCCATTCAATTTCGCTCATATTACACGACAGTAACATTTTATGCACTTGACCACATGGGATATGAATAAATACAAATATTATTGACGTTGATAATAATTTTCGTCTTTTCCCTGACAACCAATGACTCACTGAGCACATCACACTTTCCCATGTAATACAACCACCAAACAATCTTATAGTCAGAAGATGAACAACTATTGGACACATGAAAATAAAACTTTATAATAATATTTAATTTATTTATATATGCAAGCTCAAAAAACAATTGTTAATTGTACAGCTTATTAGGACTGTATTTAGGAACTTTAATCATTTTATTCGGGCACTTGGTGGTATAACAACTGCAAAAACATCAAACAAATTTACAGACATTCACAAATTCAGTCATAGTGACAGCCAAAAAAAAAATAATAAAAATGGCAATTATACAGGAATGGGATGCACATTAGGAACTGTAATTCAGTGGTAGCTGGAGATTCAGAAGTCAAATTCATCTCCTCTAGCTTTCTTCTCCTGTGACTCTGCCCAGGCTTTGTTGATATTGCGTTTCATTTCATCATCACCCTCTGAATAAATCTTCTTCAGCATATTCATCAGGCCCTCTCCAGGATCTGCATTCTCACCATAGCTGGGCTTTCTGTGGAGAATACATGACAAGTTAGCACGATCCCAGTGTAACAAAACACACACACACACACACAAAGATGATTTATTGGCACAACAAATGAAACATTAGTATTGCCCAACGCTTGGGTACAGAATAAATATTACAACATAACAAAAAACAGACAAATTTACAGACACTTAACAATAGCATTAATGACAGTTGATAGCTCGAATAACGAATAATAATAATTTTAGCAATAATAATTAGAACAATAACAGAAATTACACTAAGAACAGGTAATACTAATAATAATACACAAAAGGGAATACAAATGAATACATTACAAATAAAAATTAAAGAATATCAGTACAGTGTTTGTGCGTGTTAGATGACCCTCCCTATCCCTCACCTGGTGGCAGGTGTGTGTGAGGTGCTGCTGTGAACAACTCACTGTGGTCCCCCAGTTAGTGGGGAAGTCTGTCAGTGTGGGTGAGGGAGCTAAAGTTTGGGAATGATTGGGATGAATTTGGTGTATAACTGAGTTCAGATGCGGTTTATTTGGGGAAAATAACTGAATTAGTGGATCCCTGCCTTAGTTTTATTGAGTCTATACTCTGTCTCTGCCTCTCTTTCTCCATCTCTATGTAAAACACAGACAAAAAAAATATAACATTTCAATAGTTTTAATTCACTTATTTATTCATATTTATCACTGCTCCTCACTTGTGTTTATTAACATCGCCATGTTGACTATTTCTCTTTTTAAATATTATTCTAAATGCTACTAGGGATTCATTTTATCAGAAGTGACAAAGTACAATTTTTGGCAGTTTCAAAATACATTTAAAGTGATTTCAGTAAAATAGAATGAAGAAATACAGTTGTGTTCAAACTAATATCAGTCCAACATGGCTAACCAGATTAATCAGTGTTTATGGTATAACTTATTTTACTACATGGAAACTCATTTACCAATAGATGTAGTAAATTTATATATTGTTCTGGTCTGTGTAAATGATTCATTAATTGAAAGTAAAAATTATTCAAAATAATAGCAGTAAAAGTTAAATTGCTGTGGTTATTCATTACGTGACAAAACGGGTGTCAATCGGGTGGCTCTTAAGGATGAAGCCAACATACAGGGGTTAGACAATAAAACAAACACCTGGTTTTAGACCACAATCATTTATTAGTATGGTGCAGGGCCTCCTTTTGCAACCAATACAGCGTCAATTAGTCTTGGGAATGACACATACAAGTCTTGCACAGTGGTCAGAGCCATTTTTCTCACAGGATAGTGGCCACTATGTGATGCTGGTGAAGGAAAACGCTTCCTGACTTGCGCCTCCAAAACACCCCAGAGTGGCTCTTGATACATCACAAAGACTAGCTGTCTTGGTCACAAAGACGTGCACCAACAATTTGTGCTCTTTTAAACTCTGGTATGTCACCCATAATGTTATGTGCATTGCAATATTTTGAGCAAAACTGTGATCTTACCCTGCTAATTGAACCTTCACACTCTGCTCTTACTGGTGC
>JAOUQV010199003.1:0-14791 GCA_028565295.1 Aspidoras spilotus
ATCAATGTGACATGGCATGAAAGTGATCTGCCTGTGGCACTGCTAAGCTGTTATGAGGTTGCTTTACTAGCAGCCTTCAGCTCGTCTGCATTGTTGGGTCTGGCGAATCTCATCTTTCTCTTGGCAATACTCCATAGATTCTCTATGGGGTTTGAGTCTGGCGAGTTTGCTGGCTAATAAAGCACAGTGATACGCAATGAACATTCTTTCTCTGAAAAGCTTGTCAGCAGAGGAAGGCATGAATCGATCTAAAATTTCCTGGTAGTTGGCTGCGCTGACTTTAGTCTTGATATAACACAGTGGACCTACACTAGCAGATGGCATGACTCCCCAAACTATCACTGATTGTGGAAATGTCACACTAAACCTCAAGCACTTCCTCCAGACTCCAAATAAAATACAAAATTTACTTTCATCTGAAAATAACACATTGGGCCAATGAGCAACAGTGCGGTTCTTTTTCTCCTTGGTACAACACTTATGGTGTTGTCTCTGGGTCATGATTGGCATGATACAAGGAATGCGACAGTTGTACCCCATGTTCCGGATAAGTGGAATCCAGCAGCAGTCCACTCCTTGTGAATCTCCCCTAAATTTTTTATTAGCCTTTCATCCAATCCTTTCAAAGCAGTGGTTATCCTGGTTTCTTGTGCAACTTTTTCTACCACACTTTTTTTTTCCACTCAATTTTTAATTTATATACTTGGATAAAGCACTCTGTGAACAGCCAGTTTTTTTTTACCAATGGCCTTTTGTGGCATAACCTTGTTGTATCAATGACTGCCAATGATTGTTTAGCCTACGTAACCAGACCAAGTGACAATTTAAAACACTTAGAAAGCTTTTGCAGGTGTTTTGTGTTAAATATTCTAATTTCAGGTTTTTATTTGTGTAATACATATTCATCAACAGTAACAAAAATAAACACTTGAAATAGATCACTATATAGTTAACTGTTTGTATTGAATTACTGAAATAAATAATTTTTGGATTATATTTTAAACTATTGAGATGCACCTGTATATCAAATTACCATAAAATCATGACATTAAAACTCAGCTGTAGAAACATGATGTTTATTTCTTATGAATAAGATTTCCACCTTCTTTATATTCCTCTTTCTTACCTTTAACATAACTACTGCAACAACACAGAAGCCATGGAAAGTTAGTTTCGAAGCTGTACTGTGGCAGTAGTAATAAAACGAGATTTATTTAATGCTCTGATGTGGGCTGATGTGTAGTTCTGACAGTGATAGCGCCTAACAAATAGACATGTACAGTACTGTGACTAGGAAGACTTAGGCACATGTACATGCTATAAAGATGTCTTCAAAATATATTAAAAATAAATCCTTCCACCTACGAGAAAAAGACTAGAGCTTTGCTATAAACACACATTTATATTAATCTATAATCTATATAAAACCATTCTACCTTTATAGGAATTCATGTTTATAAATCCTACTGAGAGTGTACTGAGCCGACCTCGTCTCTGACATCCGCCTGATCAACCCTGATGGTAAATGAGGATGTAATTTCCGAGTCAGTTTCCTTTTAAGGTTTCTTCCTCTTATCAACTCAGGGAGGTTTTTCTTGTCCCTCTTGCAATCCAGCTTGTACATCAGGCATAACAAATTAATCTTATTTAAATTGCATATTTATATACTGTATATTTATAAAACCATTGACTTGGGCAGAGCCTGAAGGAGAGGTCAGGCTCACAGAGCTGCCTGAGGATGATTTATTTATTTATTTAATTATTGTTTAAGGTCATCTTCAGCACCAGTGACCATTTTATGACAGGAACTAGGCCATATTAATACACAAGTTTCATCTGATAGACAAAGTCACATATCTATACACAAGTTCATTTCCAAGTTACTTAGTGTGCATGTCTTTGGACTGCAGGCAGAAAGCGGAGCACCCAAAGTAAACCCATGCAAACAGGGGGAGAACATGCACACTCCAAACAAATTTCCCGAAGTCGTTCTAGCCAGGTATCAAACAGCACTACACAATGTGCCACCATGCTGCCCCTTTTATAACATTGGATCAACAAAGAAAAAAATCACACAAAGCGTGTGTCATTGACTCTGTGTACTCTGTACTGACATTGAATATTGTATAAATCTGAAAGGGACATATTGTACAAATTAAAAGGCGAATACAAACAAATATTTCTTATTTATTATCATCTTCAGCACTAGTGTCCATTTGTAATTTTTAAAGGTCACATTCATACAGTTTTATCTTATAAGCAAAGTCACATCTACACGTCAACTACAATTCACTGTCTGTAGAATGAAACCAGAGTACCTGGAGGAAACCCACTCTAACACAGGGAGAACATGAAAACTCCACACAGAAATTTTCCAGGTCGCCCCACCCAGGGATCGAACTAGAGTTCTCCTTGCTGTGAGGCCACAGCATTATCCACTGTGCTACCGTGCCACCTGCTTAAATGTGAACTGTATCAGAATATAAAATATTGTTCCCTGGAACACAACATTACATATGTATAACAGCATTATATTTTCACCACCAGACATCTATAGCTGAGCAGAACTTTCCAGCATAATCTGGCTTAAATATGGATACTGGAGATATGTTAAAATATGTAAATAAACAGATTATATATGGACCAAACTATTAAACTGATTCATAAATCATTCTGTTTGACTTTTAATTAAATACACACTCACCATCTTTATCAGCTCTCCTGAATATCTGCGGAGAAACCAAAAAGAGACACTGTTATTGCATGCTGAAGTTATTCTTTATATAGTCAAAAGAAAAAAAAATCACAATTTTTGTGAACTGTTGTCAATACATAATGATAATATTCAATGCAAAATGATATTTGCAACCTTCACCATCCGGTTATTTTATAATAGATAAAAAGAATATTATATAAACCTCATGATTATATATTAAATATCATTTCTGTAAAGCTGCTCTATCGAAATAAAACCGAACTGAATTGAATATACAGGTCACGGGGCTGTGAGTCAGTACATTTAAGCCGTGAGAGACTTATAAAAAAAACCCTTTCACTGCCAGATGTGAGGCAGATGAAAATATAGTTCAAAAGAATACACACAATAATAGGTATTTCTGAAAATATAACTCCATGTAGGGTAAACAATTTGTTCTCTTATGTGATATAATATGCGCCGCTATGGAAATGTATGGCATTGGCAGCCTTATGCAAATTAGCCTTGGGCAAATCAAAGTAACATAATGTCAGTAAACACACACACAATAGCAAACAGTTAAAACAAGATATATACACCTCACATTTCCTCATCTGTCAGCATTCAGACTCAGTATTATACAACTGAACTAGTTTTCTGAAAACATTTATAAAGTAAAGCTCCAAAAACACAGCACTGGCCCAAAGCTTATCCTAAATACGTCACTTAGATGATTGGTGCTAAATGTCTTACGATCTAAATGTTAAATGTTAAATGTTAAATGAAATGTGGTGCCAGCATGAGAAGGCTGGATGAATCAAAAATGTATCTAGACTAACACGATTTACTCAGATAATTTAGGTGACCTAGTTTGGATTCACTTTAAAAAAGTTATATTTTGTGACAGCAAAAGGGGGACAGTAACCCAATTAAATGATTTCAGAATGACTGGCACCCTTAAATTACTATTTTACTGAGACTAGTATTGCTCTAATATCAAATAGTTGGAGGGATATTGGAACACTGACCAGGTAAAGGCAACAAAGGTTCAGCAATATTCAAAATTCTTCTCTATATAGCAAAGATACATGAATATATATATATATATATATATATTTTAGCTATTAAAAAACCTTGCTCATATATCTTATTAAATCGTTTTTTAAAGACTTGCACCGAAACATTGTGCCATGATTATTCAAGTAAGTCTAGTGTAGCTGCAGTTCTTCAGCAGTGTTGTTAAACCTCTTCTCGTTAGAATGACCAGAAAACCAGTAGAGAAGGAAATGGTAGAAATGAATTGCCTACATTCTTAGTGGTAATGGCTGCAGCCAAAGCAGTAGGAGTAGATCATATGTCCACCCTGACCATTTAAACAAAAGCCAACTATTGCAGTGTCACTCGTTAGATCTTCTTCTTGTCTGACATTTAAATAGTTCACAACTGGACTCATATCACAACTGTCAAAGTAATATGAAATCAAATTTAAATTATAAGACATTTCCACGAGCTGAGACATACTGTAGCTTTGTAATGTAATTTATAATATAATAATATTGAAATCTGATTATATTAAGAACAGATTTAAATGTCATTGCCACAGTACATTTAGCTAATGAACTTATTAATGAATAGAATGACTACATCCTGTTCAACAAGCAGTAGAAACAGTCAATCATTAATGCACATACATGCCATAGTGCAGATTGTGACTCGGATCACAATGCTGATGATGATGAAGTTGCCCCTATGAAATCTTCTAAAGAGATAATACAGAAAAAAAAACACAGCAAACGCAAGAACTGGATTTCCAGTGAAACCTTTGAGTGGATAAAGAAAAACATGAGTCAAAAACTAAGTCTTCCAGTGATTATAGCGAAGTAAAACAATTCCAGCCAACTTCATAAGGTTCATATGGAATTGTGGAATCTGGATAAAAGAATGGACACCGTCAGTCTTTATTCCACTGCCTAAGAAAGTTGACAAACTCCAATGCAGTAACTACAGGACCATCACACATGCTAGTAAGATCCTGTTGTGAGTGATCTTGAAGTGTATACAGACAATTCCACAGAGTACAGCTTGGACAACTTTGGATAACCATGATTGAAATGGGTCCCCTTCACACCTGTTCCATCGACTCTCTCCAGCCAACAATGTGCAGCAATCTTTCTAAAAAAATTACCAAAAGTCATGTAACATTCTGATCATGGACATGCCGGAGATTATGGTTGAAGGTAGACGTTTTGATCCACACTGCTGTGAATTGTGTCAAAAAATTGCAGTGGTCATGGTGGTTATAATCAAATTAACAAATTAAACAGATCTGGAAAAACAAATCAATTAGCACCAACACAAAGCTACGACTGATGAATGCCTTGGACTGGCCAGTAACCACATGAATATGGAGCCTGGACATTAAAGTTGCTGAAGATCTCATGGACAAAGATGATGGCCACCAAGCAAGTCTACAAGATGGCCAGAACTGAAAACGAGCTAATGAACCACATCAAAGTTATGTTACCATGGTCATATGACAGGGCTCCAACATGACAACATTTGGGACGTGTAATGGCAGGACATGTAGGGGAAGTCAGACTGGATTATCAGGAGCGACTAATAAAAGCAACATGAGACTGAGGCAATTGAAGAAAGCTGACTCCATCGTGAGGCGATGACAGCCTATGACATGACATGGCTAATGTTCTAACATGCATTCATCTTTAAATGTTATGTTCAGTAAGAGTTTATTCCTCATTGATGGAAATATATGAGTTAAACAACCTCTGACCACAAAGTTAAGCCTGGTGTCTCCAGAGATCCATAGAATTACACCAAGAAAATATGTTTTTGCATATGAAAACGTTGTTGAGCTTTTGGCACGGCGTACTGTAACTAATTCTGAATGAATGTGCAAACTTGATTCCAAAAAAGGTGGAAACTGTAAATAAAAATGAAATGCAGAAATGTACAAATCTCTTTTCAAAATAGAACATAGACGACATATCAAATGTCGAAAGTGATACATTGAAATTTCATGCCAAATATTAGCTCATTTGAAATTTTTAATGATAGCAACACATCTCAAAAAAGTTGGGACGGTAAAATAAGAGGTTGGAAAAGGTACAAACAATTGCAACTGGCACTAGGTCATTAACATGAATGGTTAAAAAAAGAGCATCTTGGAGCGATATCAGAAAGGAGCTCAACAGTGTAAAAAAGAGTGTTAACATATCATCATCTAAAGTGCAATATCAATAAAAGATTCAGAGAATCTGGAAAAATCTCTGTGCGTAAAAGTTAAGGCCGGAAAACTATACTAGGTGCCTGTGATTTTCGAGCATTTAGACGGCACTGCATCACATACAGGCATGCTTCTGTATTGAAAATTACAAAATAGGCTCAGGAATATTTCCAGAGAACATTATCTGTGAACACAATTCACCGTGCAATCCGCTATAGCCAGCTGTTCTGTGGTCAGACAAATCAAAATTTTAAGTTCTTTATAATAAACAGTAACACTGTGTCACTATGACTAAAGAGGAGAATGACGACCCAAGATGTTATTAGTGCTTAGTTAAAAAGCCCGCATCTTTGATGGTATAGGGCTGAGATAATTTCTCAAGGAAGACCTTGCATTTTAAAACATGACAATGCAAAACCACATACTGCAACTATTACAGCATCATGCCTGCATAGAGAAGGGTCCAGGTACTGAACATTCACCCATAGAAAACATCTGGCACATCATAAAATGAAAGATATGACAAAAAGACCTAAGATATTTGAGCAACTAGAATCCTACATTAGACAAAAATGGGTTAACATTCCTATCCCTCAACATGAGAAAGAGAGAAAGAAAAAATTAGATGTCTCACAATGGTAAACATGGCCTTGCCGCAACTTTTGTGATGTTGCCCCGAAATTTAAAATATTTTTTCTCTTTAAATGAAACATTTTCTCAGTTTAAACATTTATTATGTCATCTATGTTCTATTCTAAATAAAATATGGAACTTTAAACTTCCACATCATTGCATTCTGTTTTTATTTATAATTTGTTCTTTGTCCCAACTTTTTTGGAATCGAGTTTGTTTCTGATTTTGCTTACTTCTATCATTAAGTAATCCTGCCTCTTCCTGTTGCTGATGGAAGGATTCGTTAAAATTTTGTCTTTCAGTTAATTTACATAATTTAAACGATTAAGTCTGTGCATTTATGCACTTCATTACTATTTCCCCACATGTAAATGGCTCTTTATGTCTCCAAAAATTTATTATGGGTTTTTTCCTGAAAACCACAACAGATTAAACACATAATGACCTCAAAGAGCATCTCGCAGAAAATGTCATTTCTTTATCTACCATTGTACTTTTAGATAATTTTTCCATCATTAAAATGTACTTCCCATGTGCTTAGATCTGCTCACATCTCTGTGACTCTAACACTGTGATATGTCCAAAATAAATGGTGACCATGCCACCTACAAACACTAGGAAGAAATGGTAATGTCATGTCATATCATATGCCTTCGTCGCCTCTTTATAATTGAAAGCACAGATAAGTCAGTACCCATTAATGCTCTGAGGGATAAATAGACTGACCGATGTCTGGTCCCAATCTCTGGTCACTTGGCTTACACCTCATCATGGAGAATGATGCATTCAAGAATCATTATGCAGAACACAATTCTGAGTTTGCTTGTTATTGGAACCTTCTCTTTGACCTTTCTGTCAAGAGTGACACTGCTAGGAGCATTCAGACGGTTTCACTCTCAGATGCGTAGCACCACGGCAAGGTAGAGATCCCAGGAGAAAAAAATGGTAAGACCAATACTGTAATTTGTCTTTTCCCAGCACGTTATTAGCAACTGAGGATGGAAATGACTAACATAAGTTGGTGGTATAGTGTATTTCCTTTTTGTGTGACAGACTTTACACACCGCATGTGACTTCTCCAGTAGAATCCAACATGTGTCCATGTATCAGATTTTAAAATGTTGGTGTGTTTTTAATCTCAACCTTGCAAACTCTTTCCATATTTTTTTGATATTCCTTACGCCATCACTTTGTAATCTCCAATCTCCAAATGCATTAACACTGAATTTTCCATGTCTGCATCTCAATGCACCTATTATATAATTAATTTTAACATTCCTATTTACAGTACCTTATTAATACATCCCTTATATTCTGAACATATCAGAATTTTCACCTACGGTTCTTCTGGACAGTTTTTTAACCAAAAAAACTGTTGGACATGTTAACCAGTTTTTGATGTTCAAGATCTGCAGTAGTCTGTACAAAACCGCTGTAGATGTTTCCAATTGCACAGGAGATTAGGTGATCCCAGATAATAAACCTTTTCTCCTTATGGAGAATTACTTGTTCTTCTGAAGACTATAAAGATTAAGCCTGGCGTTATACCTTCCATATCCTCAAGACAAGTGTCTATGTACTATGCATCATGAGAGGGTATATGTGTGAAGGCATGCAAATGAGGTACACATTATGCCATATGAGGTCCTCAGTGAGAAAATGAGGCAGTATGTTTGATGCATAGAGTAATATTGTCAGCAGTTTTAATTTTAATATGGATGCCCCGATATGAAGCTTGGGTTCTAATCAGATTAGAAGAAGTTATGAAAATTACACACTGTACCACCATATCAAAGTAAAGTGTTTTACATTCTTACAGAGACCATTTAATTAGAGCTGATATAAACAAGCAAGTTCTTTACAAGACCACCACCATTGGTGCATTGCCGCTTCATTGGTGAAGTGTTATAGGGTGCATAAAATGATAGTCATGCACATGAAACCTCTAGGTTATAATCTTCACTGTTACATATGATGAAAGGTTTGGGGTGTTTTGCCTCTCAAGGCTCTGGTACAACCCCAATTCCAATAAAGTTGGGATGTTGTATAAAACAAATAAAACATAATATGATGATTTACAAACGCATTTCAGCCCATATTTAATGTAATGCACTACAAAGACAAGATATTTAATGTTCAAATTGACAAACTTCCACGAGTCCACATTTTACACTGTTTTTGGAAATCATAGACGCCCTGTCCTCTGGGACAAAGAAGAGGTGAGAATTGTTATCAGCGCAAAAATCAAAAGCCTGTATCTATAATGGTATGGGGTTGAATTAGTGCCCATGACACCACTGTGGAGGCAACATTAATGCTGAACTGTACATACAGGCTTTGGAGCAACATATGTTGCCATCCAAGCAAAGTGTTTTTCAGGGTTTCAGGCACGCCCCTGATTATTTCAAGAAGACAATGACAAGTCCAATTCTGTATGTATCACAAAAGTGTGGCTTCGTAGAAAAAGAGTGTTCGTACTAGACTGACCAACCTGCAGTCCAGACCTGTACCCCATTAAAAATGTGTGGTACATTATCAAGCACAAAATACAACAACAGAAACCATGGACTGCTGCACAACTAAGGTTGTACATCAAGCAAGAATGGGAAAGAATTCCACATACATATAAGTTTCATCTATAATTCTCAATCGATCAAACTATCATTCCTTTTTAATCTATTTTGTCTGGGGTGTTATTACTTTTATTATGTTATGATGATTTTATGTATATGCATAGAAATGAATAAAATATATTATAATTACATTCACAATTATTGCAATTATTAGTCTATTCATATTTATAATAATAAATCAATATTAAATGACATCTTGATTTTTCTAATTACTGTAAATGTAATGTTTATGTAATTTGACCTGTTAATCATTGTGTTCTATTAATAAAAGAATTATCTATAAACATTTAGATTAACAGTGATCATGTGTTCACAGCCAAACCACGAGCCCAGGCATCACACAGGTAATGGAATCTACCTGCCAGGAAGCAGGGATGTTACTTCCCAGAAAGTGTGTGTGATCCTGAATGTGCATCTGTGCAGAGTGCTAATTACACTCTACTCTCCCCACCTCATTCTCTCTCACCTTTTTCACATTTATAATTTGGCAATTGACTTCCTGTACCACTTGTCTTTTACATTTTTGCATCTGCCTCCTTTTTCTCTAGTGTGATCCTCGAAATTTCATATTTTTGATGTGTAATGGTGCCTAAGGTGTTTTTTAAATGAGCTTCTGTTTAATTAGTTTGATGTGAAATTTAATAGCAATAGGGGTTATTTAATAGGGGCTGGTATTGAACTATCTATTCTCAGAAGCCTCAAAGCAATTTGTGTACTGAGACATGATTAGGTTTGAACGGGTCATTATTGATCACTGACTGAGCAATATTCTGAGATCCTAAATCAATAATGCTGAGACATAGCCTTTGCAGTTACCCATTATCATAAATGGCAGGCTCTAGTAAAGTTAAGAAAGTAAAGGAAAAAATATTCAAGTAGGGTGTACTCCTCCAACAATCTATATATATAGCCATGCCGAATGAGAAGGCTTCACACATAGACACAGAAAACAGCAAAACACAGATCCGTACTGTTCGAGTCATTTATAAAAATATTTTTTTTTACAAAAGTCATTATTCGGTTTGCTAATAATCTAAATCGACCGACGCAGTTTACATGGGTTGCCAGAATGGTCTTAATTTTCCACCCAAAAACGGTTCAAATCCACACAATTTGCGAATAGTCTGATAGCCTATTGAATTAAACCATACTCTTATTTCCACACAAATATAATGGACAAAACTCAATTTAAACGTTTTTATACCAATCTGGCAACAATTTTTGTACCGTTCGGACAACGCGCGCTTATTTGACCCAGTGGGGTTCCGAGTTATCTACGTTCTATTTCGACGCCGGAATCCACCCATCTTCATGCACAAACGCAATACAGAAATCCTCCTCTGCACGTTGTAGTGCTTTACAGCTTTTAATACCTCTTCAACTAATTGTCCCCAACTAAAACCCCTTTGTAAGGGGTGTAAGGGAGTGGGCGAATGCCATAGTTTTTTTATATAATAAAGTTTTGGTGGTATAAATATAAAGTATATATATCGTATAAACGGTTGAGGAAAATATATAACGATATATTAATAATTTATTTACAATATGTACATTGAAGATGGGTTTACTGCACCATATTAGTGTTAGTCTTTAATCTGTGTTAGTCGTATCGCTGAAAACGATGCCAGCCAAAGCCACTTACGTCTAGAATAACTGAAATGCCTTTGCGCGGCTCTGGAGCGAAGAATTGCTCTTGCGCCACGGCCGCTTCTTCCTTGCCGTACTCGCGCGTTGAGATGCTTTTGTTGTCGCTCATCTTGGTGACGATCCAGCGCACAAGCCCGTCTATGGCGCCGGGCTGTGAGCCGCCGTTCCCGGGCTGCGCGGCCGTCGCGTTCTCGCTGTTTTGCGCAGGGAGACTAGTCTGCTCGCTGCTTTCCTGCGCCCGCAGCTTGGCTTGGTCTTTGTGGAGCAGCTTGTGGACTCCGTCCCTGCAGTAGCGCGCCGCTTGCTCACACATCCTCTTTGCCGCGCTGCGTTCATGCTGCGCGCTATGGGGGCGATGCCCTCCTCCCGCTCTGACATCAGAGCTCACACACACCTACTTTCACGAAACGAAATCTTTGCGCTATGTCGGATATATTACTCCAGTAATTATGAGTGATATACAGTATTCCGTTATGGTGCTGCGCGCAGGTTTGGTGTATTTGTCTGTCATATATCGTATCTAAAATAATTGATCACGACTAATCACAGATCCAATCCAGAGTGTGTTGCAAAAAAGTGATAGAGCATAGTTTTACAATTATATTCAAATAAAAACGAATTCAACTCCACTATGTTTTATTGGCATATGATTTTATTGTAACGATTTAATAATTAAAACTGAGACACTTTACTTATGGGAAAGAAGATAAAAATCCAATAGGATTCTTTTGGTCTTTTGTGGACTAGGAGTCACTTAGACTGTCCTTCTGACACGTTTTATGCTGGATGCCATTTTTGACGCAACCTTCACCATTTCGGCAATTCTATGTGCACCCTAATTTTATGTGTAAAATGTAAGTTAATCATTCATTAATTCATTCGTTTTTTATACCCAGATAATCCTAGTTTTAGAGTTACTGGGAAGCCGGTGCACACCCGGCAACTGTAGTCGCGAGGGCAGTATTAGACAGAGCGCAAATCTATTATTGGGCGCACATACACAATCACACACATTCACAGGACTGAAGAGAGTAAGCAGGAGTATGAAGTGATGCAACGTAAGACAAAGAGAAAGTTAGCAAAGGCCAAGCAGAAGGCATTTGATGAGTTGTACAAGAGGTTAGACAGTAAGGATGGAGAGAAGGAGTTGTATCATCTGGTGAGACAGAGAGATAGAGCAGCAAAGGATGTGCAACATGTCAGGGTGATCAAAAATAGAAAAGAAAATGTACTAATGGGTGAGGAGAGGGTGAGGGAAATATGGAAGAAGTATTTTGAGGAGCTGATGAATAAAGAGAATGACAGGAAAAAAAGAGTAAAGGCATAGAATATGTAGAACAGGAGATAGCAAAGATTGTCAAGGATAAGGTAAGAAAAGCGAACATGTTTAAAAAAGGAAGGCAGTCAGAACTGATGACATACCAGTGGAGGTATGAAAACGTACAGGAGAGATGGGTGTGGTGTTTTTGACTAGATTATTAAATGAGATTTTTAAAAGTGAAATGATCCCTGAGGAGTGAAGGGAAAGTGTACTTGTACCGATTTATAAAAACAAGGGTGATGTGCAGAGTTGTAGCAATTACAGGGGCATAAAGGTAATGGGTCACACAATAAAGATTTGGGAGAAAGTTGTAGAAGTTAGGCTTAGATAAGCAGTAACTATTTGTGAGCAGCAGTATGGCTTCATGCCAAGAAAGAGCACCACAGATGCAATTTTTGCCTTTATAAAATTGATGGAGAAGTGTAAAGCAGGTCAGAAAGAGCTACACTGTGTCTTTGTGGATTTAGAGAAAGCTTATGATAGGGTGTCAAGGGAGGAACTGTAATGGTGTATGAGGAAATCTGGAGTAGCTTAAAAGTACATTAGATTGGTGCATGTATGAGAATAGCATGACAGTAGTGTGATGAGCTGTAGAAGTGACAGATAGCTTCAAAGTAAAGGTGGGACTGCATTAAGATCAGCTCAGAGCCCCTACTTGTTTGCTCTGGTGATGGACAGACTAACAGATGAGATAAGACAGGAATCACCGTGGACTATGTTGTTTGCAGATGACCTCATGATCTGTAGTGAGAGTAGGGAACAGATAGAAGAGAACTTGGAGAGGTGGAGGTATGCTCTGGAAAGGAGGGGAATAAAAGGCAACACGTGTAAGACAGAATACATGAGGGTAGAACTGTCAGGCTACAGGGAGAAGTGGTAACAAAGGTGCAGAAATTCAGCTACCTGGGTCCAATTGTCCAAGGAAATGGGGAGTGTGGAAAAGAGGTGAAGAAGTGAGTACAGGCAGGATGGAGTGGATAGAGAAAAGTGTCAGGAGTGATGTGTGACAAAAGGGTTGCAGCAAAACTAAAAGGAAAAATATATATCAGAGAGTAGTGAGACCAGCCTTGTTGATTTGTATGCTTTGTATGCCTTGTATGATTTAGAGACAGTGACATGGACTAAGAGACAGGAAGCAGAGCTGAAGGTTGCAGAGCTTAAGATGTTGAGGTTCTTGATGGGAGGATCCCAGGATGGACAAGATTAAGAATGAGAACATCAGAAGGACAGCACAAGTTGGAAAATTAGGAGACAAATTTAGAAAGGGCAGACTGAGATGGTTTGTACATGTACAGAGGAGGGACAGTGGATATATTGGCAGGAGGATGTAAGAAATGGAGTTGCCAGGCAGGAGGCAGAGAGGAGGAACTAAGAGGGGATGTATGGATGTGGTCAATGTAGGCATGCAGGTAGTTGGTGTGTGACAGAGTGAGGTGGAAAAAGTTGATTTGCTGTGGCGACCCCTGATCAAGGGAGAGGCCGGAACAAGAAGAAGAAGAAGAAGAAGAAGAAGAAGAAGAAGAAGAAGAAGAAGAAGAAGTGTGTGTTCCTAATAATGTGAGACTTTTATTCCAGTGTGCCTGAGCTTTGGAGTCTGTTTCTCATAAAGTGACATCACAGACAGCAGTATCATGGTATTTAAAAGAATCTCATTTTATGAGACCTTGTTCTTCTTTCTGCCTCTCCCTTTATGAGGGTTTGCCACAGCAAGTAAATTTTTTCCACCTCACTATGGCTTCTGCTTTTGCACTAACTACCTGCATGTCTACATTGACCACATCCATATATCTTCCCTTTGGCCTTTTGCTTTGCCTCCTGCCTGGCAGCTCCATCTCTAATATCCTCCTACCAATACCTCCACCTCTCAAAGTTCTCTTCTAGCTCTTCCTTGCTCCCATTACAGATCACTATGTCTTCTGCAAACATCATAGTCCATGGTGATTTTTCATTCTATTTCGCCTCATATTTTAATCTGTCCTTCACAAGAGCAAACAAGAAGGGGCTCAGAGCCGATGTTTGATGCAGTCCCACCTTTACCTTGAAGCTATCTGTCTCTCCTACAGCACATCTCACCACTGTCATGCTGTTCTCAGTCATTCCCTGAACCAGGGAACATACTTTTCAGCTACTCTGGACTTATTCATACAACATCACATTTCTACCCTCAGCACCCTGTCATAAACCTTCTCTAAATCCACATAGACACAGTGTATCTCTATGTGACCTTCTCTATACCTCCTCCACTTCTCTGTCCCACCACTAAATTTCCTTACTGTCTTTTACCTGTCCAGATGACAAACCAAGTACCTTTCTGCCTGTTTGTCTAATCACTGTTGCTGCTGCTGCACATTCACCTGGAAGCTCTTTACCAACACCCATAGCTTTTCTCAACTCCTCTCTGTACTCGTCACACAACATTCAACTTCCACCATTTGGTCCTTTTTGCTACATTTGCTGTCTTCCTCTTCCTAACCACCAGAGTCATCCTGCAAACAACCATTCGCTGTTGTGTAGCTACACTCTTCCCTGCCAATACCTTATAGTCTCTAATCTCTTAAACAACCTCATCTACACAGGATGCAGTTTACCTGTGTGCTCCTGCCTCCACTCTTGTAGGT
>JAOUQV010200168.1:0-10133 GCA_028565295.1 Aspidoras spilotus
GTATGTATGTATGTATATTATATATATAGTTACTTTATAACAATTTATTGAACTTTTGCTCGAGTGAAATAATATTGATTAGTGCTTGGCAGCCCTAGGTACAATGGATGTAAAAGAAATGCATCAAGATCAACTCAATCTTTTTAGATTTGTTTCATGCATCTCGTTCACATCATTTATGAGAGAACTGCTGCATTTGCTTTTTTGGTCCTGCCCAATTACCAGTATATCACAGGAAGATACAGGATCAGTGCTTTTCTCCGAGAGAAAGAGATGAAATAAAGCCAGAAGATCTGAAGAATGGAGCAGCTCTCAGATCTTAGACTCTGCATTATTATAATGACACCCAGATGAGGTCCACTGGCATTATACAGGTCCTCTGTACTCTGTAATGACCTTTATGCACACACTCAGGTCCCTCAATCATATGGCTGCACTGTGAAATTCAATTGTTGTTGGGAGGAGTCTGGCATTCAAGGCAACCCCCTGCTGAATAAAATAAAGAAATCGCTTAATTTCAAAGATTGATTTGTACTACAGGTACATCTGCATTCACAGGCAAAGCAATTATAAACCTTTCTGCCCCTCAAAACACGGAATCTCCATAAACATTAGTACAAATCAAGAGGATAATCCCTTTTTCTCTTAATTAATTTCATCGGGTTTTTAGTGTAGGGTACTGTAAGGGTGGGCGATATATAATATATAATACTGGTATATTTATACATTCATTAGCATTTCTGATATATCACAATTTGCACTTAGGCAGGTTCAGTAGAAAAAGGCTGACAATGCAATTGTACCAGAGTGAGCATAGAGAGGACTTTAACAAATGTCATATTGACAAAAGTCAATCTTTAATTGCGTGAGCTAGAAAAATAAAGCGTAAGGAGCGCAATCCCGGCGCTCGGCCCAGGGAAGTCAGGTAAGTGGCAACAGAATCAGATGGCAGTAGAAAATGATATTTTACTGAGGCTAAAAGGGAAATCACTGCCAAACAGGTGCACGTTGTCTAGCTCTATGAAAGGGTTAGAGCTAGACTCAGCGCACCAATTGTTAAGTCTGAGCCAAATAGCAGAGAAGTGGTGAGGTTTTCAAGCCGAGGTAATCTTAGGCAGGGAAAGAATAGGGTTTGTGGTGTGACTTCACCTGAATTGACCTGCTCTCTTCCTTCCCTCCTCTCAACGAATCTTCAGCATTTTGTCAGCGCTGATGATCTCTTTTATTCACCGCTGTATCCGGCGCTTTATTTCTTCAATTATAAAATGGTTTCATTCAATCATTCTCCCCTTCTGCTTTCCCCACTCTCTTCCAGGATTCATTGTGAATCCTCTTAATTCCTTTTTTCTCACCTGGGCCTTCTTCCCCATGCCGCAATCGGTTAAGGCCCTATCTTTTGTTGTCAATCTGCTAGTGGTCATTCTAGACCCGATTTCTCCCTGTGTTTTCTTCCCTATTTTTTTAATCATTAAATGTATTTTTTGACTAATTCTATCTACTCTTACTTAGATTGAGTTTTTGTACATAAAGGCCTCTCTATTTTGCCCTTTGCCTTTCATTTATATTTATATTTTATTTTTGTTTTCCTCTCATTTCCTTGTACTGCTTTAGCTTAGTGGACTAAGATGCTATTCACTGCTTGGGATGACCCGGGTTTGTGCCCAGCACTCACCGAAGCAAGGTGTTCTCTTTAGTTCTTTTTTCCCCCAATAACTATTCTCTAGTGTATTGCATGTGGGTCCACCCAAACGCCTCCCGTTAACATACAAAAAGCCAAAGGAAATCAGTGCAGAGATAAAATAACTGATTTCTAAATTCTGCTCACGGCAATGAAATACTCATTTAAATTCTCACAACTCTGCACTCGCCTCATTGTTGTCAGTTTGTGTTTCTGTTTTTTCCTCGCCTTTGAAATCTCTGCATACTTTAGTTGTAACAGGAAATATATAAAAAAAAAAATAATTAAAATTCACTCGACAGAGGCCCAGAGGATTCTGTTACGGTGACGCAAACTGCATTAAAATAAAATGCAACACAGCATCATGCATCAGTTTGTTGCAAATAAATTCACTTAGTACACCCAATTTCAGAAAAACGTTATGAAAAGGATTTAAACTTTTCTGATATTCTAAACAAAGATCACTTAAGCAAGCTGAAAGTGTATTTAGCAAAGATGCGCGATATTATGTAATAATATTCAGGGCCTCTTTCAAGTGAATCTTTTAAATATGTCAATTATATACAGTAGAAACTATTTATGGTATACTTAGTAATATTTGTAACTTAGAATAGAGCTAAACTGTACTTGCTGTTTTTTTAATGTACCTTTTCACTAGTATTTTTATATATTGTTATCCCAAAATAACATGGTGTTATATGATATGGTTTAATCGCACCCCATTATCTTTTACTTTATATGTTTTAGTTGTGCCGAATAATTATCTGTAACGTGTTTGTGCATTGGTTAGGCTCTTAGAAGAACCACTGCATATTCTTATGGGAAGCAAGGGTTTCATGTTTCATACAATATATGGACAAACATTTGTGTACAACTAACAATCACACACATATGTGGGTCATTCCCAAACAATAACCGGAAGCATTACAAAAAACATGAGAAATGCTTTGATGGAACAAAAATTATTCACCATGATTATGCCCGGTGCGTCTATATGAGGTCTATAAAAACAGTCTGTTCTATACGGCTGGTGTAGAAAATCTCAAGGGTCCTTCACAGAGCACTGGCCTCAACACCCCAAGAACATCTATGGAATAAATTAGAATGCTACTTGAATCCCAGACTTTGTAGACCTCTATAATCATCCTTGCATGAAGTCACTCCTGCTCTAGTGGCTGAATGAGAACAAATACACAGCCAATGGAAAGTAGTAAGTGGAAATCCCTACTGGACGATTGGACCGTATTATACCAGCTACAAAAGGCTAAATATTTTAAACGCACATATAGGTTTGACCGTTAGGTGTCCTCAAACATTTGTTTATACAGTATGCTTACAAATGCACTTGATGATGATGACTGGTGACAAGAACATTTTAAGCAAAATGCAGCATAACCGGTAGTTACTATACATAGATAAAATATAGTGCCATGAGTAACAGTAAATGCACCTTTAAGAACCAAAGAACCTGGCTCGAGTGAAAATTTCACAGTTCCACATCATACCTCACAACTCATTATCATCTACCTGAGAACATAGATGAAAAATAGATTTACCCTCAACCATAACTCATTTTCCTCACTATATGTCATACACCATCATCGATTTGCGATGGTCGGCTGCACAGATGTGCTCTGTGGGATAGGGATAAGCTAACTAAGCATCCCAATCCAGTCAAATGTTTCACCCTTGGGGACTCAAAGACTTGTTATTAACAATCCTGAATTTTTCAGCAGCAAACACATAGCCAGATGTGCTATACAGGCTGCTTACCTGACATATTTTTACATACAGAATAGATAGAACAGGACAGCCATGGGTTAATGGATAGGGTAAAGGGCTTGGGATCGCTGGTTTGAACCCCACTCTAGGCAAGTCATAGCTGAAATGCCATTAAGCAAGGCACCCAATCCCCAACTGCTCCCCGTGCGCCTCAATAAAGTGCAGCACACTGCTCCAGGTGTTCAGCCCTGGATGGGTTAAATGCAGACAAAGAATTTCCCTAAGGGGATCAATAAAGTAGCAATTATTATTAATTTTTATTATTATTATAATTCCTTACCTGCATGTTTCTAGAGATGCAACAGAAATCTTACATCACTAGTGAGAAAATAGCTCAGTAATTGAAAGTGTAAGCAGCGGCGTCTCAGAGAGGCGAGCAAATACATAATAAACTACAATAATGTGTTTCCTCTATATAAAATACACTATATTTCCGAAAGTATTTGCTAACGCATCTAAATTATCTAAATCAGGCGTTTCAATCACTTTCATGGCCACACGTGTATGAATGCTCCTGCATACCAAGACATTTTGGACAATTCCATGCTCTCAACTTTTCTGGGAACAGTTTGGAGCTGGTCCCGTCAACTTCTAACATGACTGTGCACCAGTGTACAAAGCAAGGTTCATAAAGACATGACAGAGTCTGGTGTGGATGAACTTAACTTGCCTGCCCAGAGTCCTAACCTTAACCTGACAGAACATTTTTGGGATGAATTAGAGTTTCCCATAAACACACTCATAAACCTTGTGGACAGCCTTCCCAGAATAGTTGAAGCTGTTCTAGCTGCAAAAGGTGGACCGACGTCACGCCAATGGATTAGCTCATATAAGTCAAGGCAGGTGAGCGAATACTTTTGGAAATATAGTGTATGATGCTCCGTTAGAAGATTTAGTTACATCACAGCCATTGTACTACTGTATTGTTGCTACCGTTCTGCTTAGCATGTTCAGCCATTAGTTTACTTTGCTCCCTGTTATATCTGTTTAGCCTCCACATCTATTTACTGTAGTTTCTGTCTGTCTTTAGATTGCAAAACACTGCCTGGAAACTGGATATTCATTTGAAACTAGATTTGCTTTTCCTGAAGCATTTCCTGTGATTGCAAACTTGGAAGGCAGACAAAATGCATTTGGCTTAACCAACAAGATTGTGAGCGTGTTAATTAACAGTTTAAAGAGCTTGTAAAGAAGGTGAGAAGGGATCCGTTTCTCTAGAAAATAATATTTAAATGGAGTTTCTAGGTAAGAGCATAAAAACTTTAAATAAGCATCACTAAACAAATCCAGATAAAATGAGTTTTTCTAGAAATCACATATTCTATCTTTTGTCGGAGGATTGTACTGAGTGATGTTTGAAGAGTCAAAGAAAGTGAAAGAAGAGCATGAAAACTCTGAGGTCTGCATGTTCACGGGTTGTGCCCTATTCAAATTTAACTAAAATAATTATATATCAAAACTATAAATATGATCGCCCCCAAATATCATACCACAGTTAACAATCCAATTATCCATGCAACAGTGTTTGAACTGTATCTTTAAGTATATGTACAATGGTTGTACAAACCCGATTCCAAAAAAAGTTGGGACAAAGTACCAAGTTTAAATAAAAATGAAATGCAATTATGAGGAAGTTTCAAAATTCCATATTTTATTCAGAATAGAACATAATTGTATCATTTAAAGAAAAAATAGATGATTTAATATTTTGTGACAACGCCACATCTCAAAAAAGTTGGGACAAGGCCACGTTTACCACTGTGAGACATCCCATATTCTCTTTACTACAAACTGTAAACATCTGGGTTAAATGAATGCATACTGAATTATGATGCATAACAATCTGCATATGAATCCTACTTCCCATGTATTATGTCACATTACAAATATTGCCGAGCTTAAAGTAGACAGGAGAGCGCTAACCGACACATTGACATGAACTGTGCTGATTGTTTGGACTATTTAAGTTCAGTTGTTTCCTATGTTCTTTGCATGTTATTTCTGATGTTAATAGTATGACATACAGACTTTCCTTGCAGAAGTATTGGTTGGTTTGTAGTTTTTGTTTTGTTTTGGAATATAATGCATTTTGTTACTAAATATGGCTCTGCACTTACTTCCTGCCACCTCCCTAGTATGTGTTTCCCAAGGGGGTTTCCTGTCAATAGCAATTGTAATGTTACATATAACAAGAAAGACCTCATATTGCTTAATAAAATTACAGTTACGTCTAACTTAATGACTCTTTGGGTGCACTTGATCTCACTCTCCAGTGAATTGCATTGACATTTGGCGAACGTCAACCACTTTGCTGAGCACGCGAGATTTTTCCAGCAAATTCCATGTATACATTACCACTAGAAAATGTTTTGATCACATCTTTAAAACATGTGCAATATTTTAAATAATAATTATTATGTTGTGCCTCGACCCAGTTGAAGCCTGATCCGTCACGTCAAACTACAGACTGAATGCACTCGCTGTTTACTGTGCATCGATTTTTATTTTTGAATAAAGTAAAAACTTTTTTCTAAACTCTGTTACTTAATATAATATACTTTCACCTAGAGACATCGTTTAAGATGGAATGGTAGAGATACTTGTGTCTGCTAAAACTATAAAGTATCACATTTTTTGAAAATGCTTTTGGAGATCAGCCAAGCACGACTAGGTCCTGTGTTAAAGTGTGCTCGTGAAATCCTGGGTCTTCTTAACATTCATGCGTCTTTAAAATGTGAGAATTCTGTCATTTTAACCTTGGCACGGTTTACTGATATTATAAATATTTTTCGAGGGTGAGTTAGACATATTCTGCTTAATGTCTGAAGAAATGGCTGTTGTTTTCATAGAAAATTCCTCTGTAACACACAAAATAGCTCAATTAAAGACACAGTTTAAAGGTAAAAATGCAAAAAATTTCATGTCTAGCTAATTTGTTTTTTTGAGTTACAAAGAATGAACTAGCTCAATTATATATTATATTATATTATATTATATTATATTATATTATATTATATTATATTATATTATATTATATGGGCGGCACGGTGGCGCAGTGGATAGTGCTGTTGCGTTACAGCAAGAGGACCTGGGTTAGATTCCCGGGAGGGGCAATCTGGGAATTTCTGTGTGGAGTTTGCATGTTCTCCCAGTGTACGGTGGGTTTTCTCCGGGTGCTCCGGTTTCCTCCCACAGTCCAAAGACATGAACGTTAGGTAAATTGGAAATGCTAAATTGTCATTCTAGATGAATTGGAGAAGCTAAATAAGCCCAACAGGGTAAGGGGTGGGTTAGGAAGGGCAACTGGCGTAAAACATGTGGCAGATCCTAATGCGAGAGACTCGCTGTGGCGACCCCTGGTGACAGGGAAAAGCCGAAAGATGGAAAAAATATATATATTATATTTAATAAAATATTTGAATAATAGGTCATTAGATTATATTTGATTAAACTTTGTCATTGTGCAGAGTACAGGTACAGAGCCAATGAAATGCAGTAAATGCAGTAATTTAAAATATTATTAACTTATTGTTTAATATTGATCATTTTAACAATAATTACCAAAATAATATCATTACAACCAATATGAATATTATATCTTTAAAAAGATATACGACTGTATAAGAATATATGAGTCTTTGAAAATGCTTAAGTAGCAAGAAATCTTAGTAAATATTGAGCCAGAATCACGGTTGCATGGGGGCAGGAACTGCAATTTCAAGTTAGAGCTGTTAGTGATATTGGACGGTCTTTAAACAAATGAAACGTATATTCTGAGATCTGGGGATAGATTTTTCTTTGTGGTAAACTAATTAGTTCTGCTATTATCCGGCTATGAAATTAGGTTTAACCTCCACTATAATGTATAATAGAAGTGCCTCTATTCATGCTATTTGTCTCGCAGGTAAATCAAACAAGCCATAAATTGAACCGTGCACCAAGGCAAATTTGGTGCATGGTTTGACCTCATTTTTCAAACAAACATTGAGCGCTGATGAAAAATTGTCTAAATAATTAACAGATCTGAGAAGAGTTCTTCTAAGCAATAGAAGTAATGAAAAAGCTCTTATTTAAGTGATCAAGTATAAGGGGTTATTCATGTAGTAAAGATATACATGTAATGATCACATGAATATAATTTTCTGGCTAATGAAGCAGCTGTCCACTTTTTATTAATTACACCACAAAGAGAGATCTTCAGCTGAATATTTTTTAATAGTTTCTCCACTCTTGTTACACCCGTGATATAGAGCTACAGCAACAGCCCACAAGTGCAGCTGTTTCTGAAACACCTCTGGGCTTCATCTAACTCCCCACACTTCATCAGAGATGATATGCCACTGAACTAATCCAGTGATCGTGCAGTCTATGCATCCTACATATACGCATTAACTCCGGTGTAGCTTTGCAAGCTATTTGCTATACACCCATGTACATGGCATAAAAAAAATCAAACATGAGACCCAGAATTTTTTTCAATTCCGACATCATCATAATTTTACAAAAACTATTTGTTGTATTATATAAATTGCTGAGCAGTAATTATTAAATATTCCAAAGTCTTGTAAAGTACCCATGTTCTGTAATGCCATACATCGCTACCAAATCATGATGGGGCAGTCGTAGGCTTGTGGTTAAGGAACCAGCCTTGCAACCGGAAGGACCCTGGTTCGATTCCAAGTACTGACAAGTCATGGCAAGACACCTAACCCCAGTTGCTCCCCAAGCGCTGTGCTGGCTGCTCACTGCTCCCGGTATGAGTGCTTAGTTCACCAGTGTGTTTATGTCTGTGTTTCACTGCACGGATGGGTTAAATGCAGAGGACCAATTTCGCTGTGTGCAAACATAGTGGCAAAATGTATCACTTTCACTTTCATGATGGTTGTTTGGATGGATTAGTCAGCCTTCTGCAATGCCCTCTGTCTAATGTTGCTTATAGCAGCCCAGGCCCCTGATAATCCAATCCACGTCGTGGTGATGTCGATCCAGGATATTTTCTAGCTTTTTCACATTCTACGACTACCTCCCCCAATTCATTGTCATTACATTTTCATCAACGTCGCCATGTGGGTGACTTATCACATGACTGTAGTAATGTAACTTATGGGATTTGACACGGTTCAGTTAATCATTTTCTTTTCTGGCCAATCTTGTAGTAATGGTCATCATCATCCATTCAGGCTTCCCATCCGTATGTGGCTGCTTGCCAGACCAATCCTTTCTTCAGTCGTAGCTTGGTGATGGTGCTAATTTATTTGCTTTACAAAAAATGTGTTAAGTTGAACATCACCACCATGTCCATTGCCATTCTTGACTTAATTTCACCAGTACAATCAACCAGCACAAACTTCTGCCTGTATGTTTTCAGTCTTGGTCATTGCTTAAGTTTTAGCAGGATTGATCAGCATGTTATATTCGATTGCAGCATTCTCAGTACGAGATAGTACTCCTGTAGTTCTCCTTGTGATGTGGCCAATAAGACAATGTCATTAGCATATCTGATATTGTTAGTGGTCCTTGCACCAATCCTCAATCCTCCCATAAATCCTTGTAGTGCTTTCCTCATCACTTGTGACCATCGCTGCATTTACATTAAAATTTTATTACACGGTATAAAATGACAGTATATTTTAGCATTTTATTAAATCACAGCATTCTTTTGACCAATTATCCATAAAGGAACTATAAAGATCAATACTAATCCATTAATCCATGGCTTTCATGCACACACACGCACAGACCCTATATTATTGATCCGGTTAACTCTTATTGTGCGCCACTGTGATGAAAATCAGTGAGTGATATGAAATAAATAATCTCTGATTTGAGCTACAGACACCACGCCTATGAGTAAATGGACTGATATGGTAAATAGCGCTTAGACCATTAAATGACCCAAGTGTCCACAAGAGAATTTTGCAAATATATAAATTTTACATTTTAAATAAGAGAGACCTGGAAATCTTTATACAGCACCTGGAAATAATGCTGCTGAAAATTGAGAGTAAAAATCAAGCGGATACCAGGTCCTACATATTGGATAGTGATAGTGGATTATGTGGCAAATCATTTTCAGATCAGCAGATTTACGTCTAATGAAGATGTAAAGACAGCGAAACTCATAGCTGAAACCTAATAAAAAACCTATAATAATAATAATTATAATAACACTAATAATGTTATATTTGTATAGATCGCTTTACATTTAGGGAAGCAAAGAAGGGATAAAAAAATATGTCAAGTAATAGAGACAGGGGTATCAGCTACAGCAGCAGGCGGTATGGAGCCAGACAAAAAAAACCCATGCATGGGATCCACAAAACTAGTGTGGACTCCTCTATGCACAAAGCGAACACGGTATAATTAGTCCATGTGCATGAGCTGTAAAAGAAGCATGTGTTGTCAAAAAGGAAGACAAACACAAAACACAATCTATGAGGGCAGAAAACAAATAAAAAAATATTAACAAACAAATAAATAATCAAATAAAATAAATAAATAAATAAAAGAAGGGTTTACACAGTGTATCCCCTCCCCCCCGGAAAGTGTAAGTGTAATTATATCAATATTTTCAATGAGGAGGCGGAACGGTGGCACAGTGAATAGTGTTGTGACCTCACAGCAAGGTTTTCTCGGAGTACTCCGGTTTCCCCCCGCATTCCAAAGACATGCA
>JAOUQV010200587.1:0-14771 GCA_028565295.1 Aspidoras spilotus
ACTCTGCTCTTACTGGTGCAATGTGCAATTAATGAAGATTGGCCACCAGGCTTGTCCAGTTTAGCCATGAAACCTCCAACACTAAAATGACAGGTGTTTCAGTTTCATTGTCTAACCCCTGTATATAATACATACACTTACTGAGAGCATCCTAGATGATCACATCTCCAGTAGCACAGCTTTTTTTTTTTTTTTTGATAGAGTCCCACAGGGTGCACAATATGCTGCTCTTCTCACACCAGGCGCTTGAGCTGCTCCCATGGGGTTTCTGTCCATATGTTTTGCAAATGTTGCACAAATTACCCAAAATTCAGGCGAAAGAGGTTACAGTGTGTGTTTCATCTATTGCCATTGAGTAAATAGCCTGGAAAGAAATTACAATACATTAAGTCTTAGATTAAGCTTTTTATAATTCATGAATGGCTAGATAGACACTTATTATCCATTAAATGAATAGGATGAGACAAATTAAATTGCATGCATTTAATGTTTGTGTGATGGATGGATGGATGGATAGATGGATGTATGGATGGATGGATGATCTCCATTGGAATAATTAATTTGTCCAGCATCAAAAGATACAAATAATAAATAAATAAATGCAGAAACAAAAACCTATGGACAACCCTAGAATGATGGTTTTTTTTATGTACATATCAGGTGTCTTATTCCCACAGGAATACCTTGGGAACCTCTCAGTCCTGCAGCTTGGAGAAAGGAGTCTATCATCATACAATGTTTAAATGTTAACCCCTATAAAAAAAGTATGGCATGGCAATGATCTGTATGTCAATCTGTCCATCAATCTGATTGTATTTAGAGATTATTCCAAATGGGTTCAAGGTATAAGCTTTTAGACGTTTTTATTACGTAGGTTCTTTTCTGTTTGAGGTACATTTTCAAAAGGAGAAAGGTCCAGACTGAGCAAGTTAAGCACATTCACACTATGAGACTTGCTATTTTCCTGCTGAAATAGCAAAAACAGCAGTATATGTCTCTCCAAAATGCAACTGTAAGCTCTCCACATCAGTGGTACTTTTGCATATATTCAGCTCACTCATGCTGTGGACGCAGATTAACCCCTATTCTACCACAAATGATGTGTACATTCAATAGAGATGGTGTTATGCATTCCTTAGTTGTAATGAGTGGTTATTTGAGTTACTGTTCCATCATCTCGAGCCGGTCTGCCCATTCTCCTTTGACCTCTCACATCCACAAGGTATTTTCATCCACACAACTCCTTTTCATTAGATATTTTCTGTTTTAAAAGCCATTCTGTGTAATCCCTAGGAGATGATTGTGTGTGAAAATACCAGTAGATCAGGAGATTCTAATATACTCAGACCAGTATGTCTGGCATCAACAACCATGCCACGTTCCAAGTTAATTAAATCGGCTTTCTTCCCCATCCCGATGCTTGTTTAAGTTATCTTAACCTCCTCTAGTTGTCCAGTTACATAAAGTTACGGCCATGTGTTTGACTGGTTAGATATTAGGTATTTTTATAATCACTTGTAGAGGTGTATATAATAAAGTGACCACTGAGTGTGCAATTTGTACCGACTTCATAAAAAAAACACATCTGTTACATAATACAAAATATTTTATATAAATAATAAATATATATAAACTCTCTTTTTTCTTCTATTTTCAGGACATGTTGAAGAACACTCCTAAAGGACATGTTGACCGTTTGCCTCTGCAGTTGGCTCTGACCGAGCTGGAGACACTGGCTGAGAAGCTGAATGAACAAAAGCGAGTGGCAGATCAGATCACAGAGACCCAGCAGCTCGCCTGCAGTGTCAGTGACCGCTCCTTCAGCAAGGTCCCTGTCTCACTCTCTCACACACACACACACAAACACAAGCTTCTGACACCCGGTCACCAAACAATTACCTGCTTGCTATCTTGCCTGTACATCCTGCTACTGAAACTAACACTATATTTTATTATCTCTATAGCTTTATTTTATAAACCACAGGGAAATTTGAGTTTCCCTTATACGAGAGACCACAATGTTTTCTAGTATGACTGTTTAGTTTTCATGTCTGGGGATACAATTCTCACGTTCAGTGTTTCTTTCATTACAAAACGGTGGCAGAATCGACTGAGGCTCATTTGTCTAGAAATTACATTGTCTCAAAAAAAAAGGAAAAAAAAGAAATTAAATTTCTATCACACTTCGGTTATACAGTATATGCTATAGACCAGGGGTTTCCAACCTTTTTCAATCCAGGCCCACTTGACCCACCCCAAAACTTTCCACGGCCCCCAGAATATTTTTTTTTTTGCCGTTTAAAACCAAATACAGTGCAACCATCCACGTGACCTGTGAAACTGACTGCGTAATCACACAACAAAACCATTTACAGCACTTTTTGTCCCTCATCTAATGAGATGGCTAATGTTGTTTGCCAGCTACCAAGTGGTGGATGTCAGGTTGAAGTGCAGAAAGTTGCAAACGGCGGTCTGGCTCAACATTAAGCCTATTCCTGTATTTGGTCTTGAGTGCCACCAACATAGAAAATCCAGTTTCGCAGAGATACGTTGTGGGAAACGAGATCAGGAATCTCACTGTCTTGTCTGAAAGATCATGGTACTCTGACCTAACATGAAGCCAAAACATTTCCATGGACTTTCCATGGACTGTCACAAGAAAGATCAATAAGGCTGTCCTGCTCAGACGCACTCAGACTTGCGATGGCTCCTTGGCATATGTCGACAAAGGGATTTTGTTATCCAGCTGAAAGGAACGTCTAGAGCTGGAAAGTAATCGCGTAGCTGCATTTTCAAATTTTGCAGGTGCTCAACAATCGGTCTTGAAACCGCATTTGGCAGAGAAGCATTTTCTTTTGTCAGAAAATCTGACAGATTGTCAAATGACTCGTAGTTTGACTGTTTCACACGCTTGGTCCACATGTCCAGCTTCTTTATTGTAGCTTTGATTTTGTTTTGGACGTGAAACGCTGTCACTGATTTGCCTTGAAGGCTAAAGTCGAGTCAATTCAAGTGGGTAAAAATGTCTGAGAGGTAACTCAATTTAACAAGCCACTCGAAATCTGTGAAGCGGTCTGAAAGTTCAAAGTTTGAGTCCAATAAAAAAATTCTTACTTCATCCCTCATTTATAAAAGTCGAGCCGGCACCTTGCCGTGAGAAAGCCACCATGCCTCAGTATGTAAAAGAAGCTGAACGTGACTGCTGCTCATTTCCTTGCGTAGAACACGAAATAAATGGGATTGGAGTGGCCGAGACTTAATGAAGTTAACTATCTTTACTGCCTCATCCAGCACAATTTTAAGATCTCTTGACATTCTCTTGGCAGCTAATGCTTCTCTGTGTAAACTGCAGTGGACAGAAGTCTCCAGCGGTGCTACAGCTTTCACACGTGCAATGACTCCGTTGCGTTGTCCCATCATTGCCCTTGCTCCATTAGCGCTAACTCCCACACATTTGGACCACTCGATTCCGTTCGACACAATAAATGCATTCAAAACATCAAAAATAGCTTCAGCAGTTGTCTTTGTGGGTAGAGGCTTACAAATGCAAGAAGGTTGGAAAGATTTGCAATATCAGTAGATTCATCCAGTTGTATTGCATAAAAGCGACTCTCTTTATAAGCTGCTGGGTTACATCATGTGCCATTTAATTCATTCGCTGTTCAACTGTGTTATCAGAAAGTGATGAGAATCAGTTGCTTGCAGGGTTTTTCTCCCAACATCACGCTAACCATCTCTTTCGCAGCAGGTAAAATCAAACTCTCCCCAATCGTATGTGGCTTTCCAGCCTTTGCTATAAGCTATGCAACACGGTAGGAAGCCTCAACAGCTTTAGCATTAGCGGTTCCAGAGGAAGCCAATTCAATGATATTTGTCCTGCTTTGGTATTCTTTACGTTTGTTCTCAAAATATTCCACAGGTTTAGATGTATACTTGCTGTGTTTAGTCTCCAAATGTCTACGTAACTTGGTTGGCTTCAACGCTTCATTTGCCAAGACCTTCCGAACACACAACGCAGAGTGGTAACCTAGTGCTAGGTACTTACTGTTGTATTTTCTTCTTTTCGATTTATGCTTGCTTTTCTCAGTTCTCTCAGTAAGACTCTCTCAGTGGCTGCTTCACATGTAGATGGTCCAGCTTCAGGGTCTTTTGTTTTCAAAGTTCCTGTTTTTAACCAATTATCCATGATGTGTACACAAGATAACTCAGACAAGCTTCACTCAGACTGAAGTAGCTAACTAGCTAGTTAATTCACTAGCCAAACCCATCAACAAACTCAAACTAAACACGTTTTGTTTTGCAAATAAAAGAAACTAAATATGCTGAACTATTTATTTGTTGGAAAAAAAAATAATTTTTGGCCTACGGCCCCCTTGCAGTACGTCTGCGGCCCACTGGGGGGGCCCACAGGTTGAAAACCACTGCTATAGACTACTATCTGCTGATAGTCTTACCTAAGGATCCACAACACACAATTACTTTCCAGGGTTGCCAGGTTTTATATTGTCTATTTGTTAGGGTGGCACGGTGGTGCAGGGGGTGTGGCTTTTGCCTCATAGCAAATAGATTCTGGGTTAAATCCTGGATGGGGTATTCTGAGTTCTTTTTTGTGAAGTTTGCGTTCTCTTTGATTTCCTTACACAGGCATGCCTTGCTAATTGGTGTCCTGAAATCACCCTCAGTCTGTGTGTGTTTTTGTGTGGGTGTATTCCCTATGATGGACTCTTCTTGCCTTGATGTGTTTGATCTGTGAAAGGAAACCCGTGTGGGAATTATGAGAACATGCAAACATACACACAAATGAGCTACACAGGAATTTAAGCCGCCTTATTGTTTTTCCTTCTGGCTCTGAGGTGCGCTGTGCTCTCTGTGGCCCAGATTTCCAGGTTTTAGCTTAAAAATGGTGTCTTTAAAAAAAAAAAAGACAATAAAAGACAGATTTTACTGGTGCTCATATTTATTCATTCATTTTTTATTCTCGCTTATACCTAGTTTTAGGGTCATGGGGAACCCGGTGCCCACCTGGCAACTCTTGGCGTGAGGGCAGGAACAACCCTAGACAGGGGACCAATCCATCATTTGGGGCACACACGCACGGGCAATTTAGTGACACCAATTAACCAATCATGCATATTTTTGGAATGCCGGAGGAAACTGGAGTACTCATAGAATACCCGCGTGAAACTTCCTGAGTCACCCCAGCCAGGGCTCGAACCTGGGATCCTCTTCCTGCAAGGCCACAGCACTATCCACTGTGCCAGCCTGGTGCTCATATGTACAATTCTAATAAATCCATCTCTTCCAATCAAATCCTTTCTTATTCTTGCTGTAGTATACATGTATTTATTTTTTATTTCATTTTTTGTGCTGCGTCTCAAGCATGAAGGTCCCAGGTTCTATTCTTGGGACTCACGGTCAGGTATTTTTATGTGTGCAGTTTGCATGTTCTTTCTGTGTCTTTGTAAGTTTTCTATCGCATTCCAAATACATGCATTTGGCTAATTGCCATCTCCACAGTACCCTTCCATGGTGTGCTGACTCATGTGCAATGGTTCCTGCCTTGCATCCCTTGCTGCTAGCTAGACACCAGCTTTTCCACAACCATAAGAGGATTAAGCCTGTCTTAGAAATGTATGGAAAATGATCTAAAACTCACAAACCACTTATCCTACCGACTGCGAATTCATTACAAACTCTGAAACATTTCTAATAAACCGCCGCAATCATGATGAACAATCTGCTAATTATGGAAACTATTACAATAATAGTTTACTATCCTGCAGTCATGAATTCTGTTAATAATGCTAATAATTCAACTCCCTCAGACTGGCTCATGGGCCGAGTGCTTGCTATAAACGATAATTTGCTCCACTCATTTGTATTCTCACATAGTCCCGCCTACAGATATACAGCACATCCCGTTCATCATCGACACGTTGGGAAATCACACATTCGGTGTAAAATAACACATATGGCTGGCAGTAGTCCTGATGAACAGCGGTCATTTGTGGCCGCTGATGATCCATTATTGGTGGTAAACCATCGTGGAGTAAGTGCCAGGGGTTTTCCTTAGCCGTTACTATGATCATGGAACATTCCATCTGCTGCCCATGTGACCAAATGCATTGCTGGAAAGGAGAAATGACTGAGCAAATGAAACATTTAATTATAATGCATGACTCTCTCTCTCTCTCGCTTTCTCTCTCTCTCGCTTTCTCTCTCTCTCTCTCTCTCTCTCTCTCTCTCTTTCTCTTTCTGCCTCTTTGTCTCCATTCTAGTAAAGATTTTTTGCGCAGTTTCATTTAACAAAGTGAGTTGGGCAGAATTTCAATGCGTTTCTATTAGCCCATAAGCACTCAATGAAATATTCATCTATTGTCGAGTGCTATCTGAGTTACTGAAGCAAGGCAGTTAAAAATGGTGTTATATTCTCACACGCGCGCACACACACTTGTACACACACACACTTACTTATACATTGCGTTATATTGCAGCGCTGCTAGGTGAATATTAAACAGGGACACGCTAAAGCTGTATTTAAGCATTGCTCTGTCCTGAGAATGTATGTGACCTCCGTGTGGGGGACAAAATGATTAATCGAGTGAAAACTTAAAAAATTTTAATTCACTCTGTACTACAGTAGGAGAACTTAAAGTAAGTACTAAATCTAATCAAGAAAGAAGAAAGTGGAAGGAAATGAGGCATAGACCTACACACTAAGTGCGATTTAAGCGTGTTAGGGTTTTAAAGGTGTTGGTAGAGGAGGTGCGCTTAAAATAGTTGAGTGTTCAGGAGATTCCTGAGAATAGAGTGATGCACGTCTGCTTTGATAGCATTGTACAGTGCATTCTGTAGACGGGGAGGCCCCCAAACTACAAGACAATTAACTGAGGTCGCATTGTCTATAGAAACTCAGTTGCTGAGAAGGAGTATGACCCTTTATGATTGAGTTTATTTAGATGGGTAAAGACTAAAACATTTGTGATTTGCAAAGCATTAGTGGCATTTGATGTGGGCAGCTGTGGAGTTAAAATCCTTTGATGAAATAGGGACATCCCCTTTTCTCTTTACAACAGCCTGTAAACGTCTGGGGACTGATGAGACAAGTTGCTCAAGTTGAGGCATAGGAATGTAAACCCATTTTTGTCTAATGTAGGATTCTAGTTACTCATTTTTTGTTGTTGTTTTTTTTTTGTTGTGTCTTCTGTTTTATCATGGCCAAATGTTTTCTACCTGGACTGCAGGCTTGCCAGTTCAGTATCTGGACCCTTCTTCTACGCAGCCATGATGCTGTATTGACTCGGTACGTGGTTTGGCATTGACAGGTTGGAAAATACAAGGTCTTCCCTGAAAGAGATGTTGCCTGGATGGAAGCATATGTTGCTCTAGTACCTGGATATACCTTTCAGCATTGATGGTGTCCTTCCAGATGTGTAAGCTGCCCATGCAACCCCATACCATCATGCTTCTGAACTGAGTGCTGACATGACTTGGGTTATCCTTCTCCTCGTTAGTCCGAATGACACGGCCTCCATGATTTCCATAAAGAACTTCACATTTTGATTTGTCTGACCACAGAACAGTTTTTTCACAGTCCGTTATAAATGAGCCTTGGATCAGAGAAAACTTCTGGCAACGGCGGGTGGCACGGTGAATTATTTTCAAAGATAATGTTCTCTAGAAATATTCCTGAGCCCATTTAGTGATTTCCAATACAGTAGCATGCCTGTATGTGATGTAGTGCGTCTAAGGACTCAAATGTCATGGGCACCCAGTATAGTATTTTGCCTTGACCGTTATGCACAAAGATTCTTCCAGATTCTCTAAATATTTTGATTTGATGCGCTGTAAATATGTTTAAACTCATTGACGTTGTACTCTCTCTAAATTCTTTGATATCGCTTCACTATTGGTTGGTTCAAAATTCGGGGGATTGGTGATCTTCTTCCCATCTTTACTTCTGAGAGCCGTTGCCACACCAAGATGCTCTTTTTATACCCAGTCATGTTAATGACCTATTGCCAATTGATCTAATGAGTTGCAATTGTTTGTACCTTTACTTTTCATCCTCTCATTGCCGCATCCCAACTTATTTGAGATGTGTTACGGTCACGAAATTTTAAACGAGCCAATGTTTGGTGTAAAATTTCAAACTGTCTCACTTTGGACATGTGATATGTTGTCCATGTTCTATTGTGAATACAACATCAGTTTTTGACATTTGTGAATTATTGCATTCAGTTTTTGTTTACATTTTGTTCTTTGTCTTAACTTTTTTTAAATCGGGTTTGTAAAAATAATAATAATAATAATAATAATAATAATGGATTAGGGCAGTCGTGGGCTTGTGGTTAAGGAGCCAGCCTTGCGACCGGTGGGTCCCCGGTTCGATTACCAGTAACGCCAAGTCACGGCTGAAGTGCCCTTGGGCAAGGTACCTAACCCCCAGTTGCTCCCCAGGCGCTGTGCAGGGCTGCTCACTGCTCCAGGCACATGTGCTCACTTCACCAGTGTGTGTGTATTTGTGTGTTTCACTGCACGGATGGGTTAAATACAGAGGACCAATTCTGCTGTGTGTAAACATAGTGGCAAAATGTTTCACTTTCATCATGCAGCAATACTATAACTGCAAATAACATTTAAACGTATTGTTCTTTAACCATTCTTTGGTAAAACTACTCGTGCTTAGGGTTGTTTTCTGGCTGCATGTCCCACCATCTCCTTAGATTCAGTTCATGGACAGATGTTCTGACATTTTTCATTAGAATTCTCGGATATAATTCAGAATTCAATGTTCCATCAATGAAGGCAAGCCATTCTGGCCCAGATGTAGAAAAACAGGCCCAACCTATGATACTACAACCCAAATGTTTCACAAATGGGATTAGTTTCTTATCTTGGAATGCAGCGTTTTCCTTTCTTCAAACATAACAGTTTTTATTTGGTTTCATCCATCCACAAAACATTTTTCCAATAGCCTTCTGGCTTGTCCACATGATCTTTAGCAAACTGCATACGAGCAGCAATGTGCTTTTTGGAGAGCAGTGGCTTTCTCCTGGCAACCCTGTCATGCACACCATTGTTGTTCAGTGTTTTTCTGTAATATTTACATGATAAGCATCAAAACGACTGAGGTCCTCAGAAATTTTCTTTGTTTGTGCCATGATACACTTACACAAACTCTGACAGAACTCTGTTTTTAAGATAAAACAGGGTCTGTCGTCCCATTGACTGAAAACACCTATCGTAAATTTCATCAATTCTTCAAATTAGTTGCTAATCCTAGAGGTTCACATACTTTTGGCTCTCAGAAATATCTAATATTGGATCATTTAGCTTAATAAATGAATGACCAATTATAATATTTTAATCTCATTTGTTTAACTCGGTTTTCTATATCTACTATTAGGACTAAAAGTACACAAGTGTAATCTACTCATGTTTTAGATCAAATTTATTCATAAATATAAAAGTTCTAAAGGGTTCACAAACTTACAAGCACCACTGAATATATATTCCCATTTAGTAACTATATAACACCTGTAGACACACATAACCACACACACACTATCTCTACTCTCTCTCCCTTATATGACCATTAACATTCAGAACCAGGCAGTTTTGGCATTCGGACCCAGAAATCGGGGGCTATGAAGTTCTAATAACCCGGTCAGAAGTTTGCATCACATGAATTCTTGAAAGTGTGTATTATGTAGATTATATTTTAAAGCAAGACAGGGTGATCAAGAAGAGCTTACAGTTTATGTAGCATTGTCTTTAAAGTCCACTAAAATTGACTTCATATTCAATTCAGTTTTATTCAAATTAATTTTATTTATATAGAGTTTTTTTTTTTTACAATGGAACATTGTCGCAAAGCAGCTTTACAGAAATTCAATACAGGATATACAATCATCTTGACTCACTCAATTCCCTGAGATGATAAGACAAAGAAGCCATAGCAGGAACCAGATTCAGAAGGGAATCACATTCTCATGTGGGTTATAGCAGAATAAACAGTCTGTAAAAAGAGTCTGTGAATAAACCAGCCATTAGAAAGCACAAAGCCACGTATTTCTAGTGCCGGTCCCAGTCCCGGGTAAATGGTGAGGGTTGCTACAGAAAGGGCACCCGGCATACAATATCGGTGTATGGTGGTGGTTGACTCAATGTGGCGACCCCTGACAAAGGGAAAGGCCAAAAGAAAAAGAATATGAAAAAGAGTCTGTTTGTGTGTGTATGGTGGTGATGACAGACAGGCTTGTGGTTAAGAAAGCAGTTACCACACAGAAAACAGATCACCATGTAACCAAATAAGTATATGTATGTTTCTGCTGACATCTAATAGTAGTGGGGCCTGTGCTTACAGCCCAACACCATGCCGGGACAGATGTCATTTGCAAGTCTTGCACAGTGGTCAGAGGGATATTAAGCCTTTCTTCTTGAGGGTCCTTCTTCTTTGGGGCAGTCGTAGGCTTGTGGTTAAGGAATGATTCGATTCCAAGTAATGCCAAGTCACGGCTGAAGTGCCCTTGGGCAAGGCACCTAACCCCCAGTTGCTCCCCGGGCGCTGTGCAGGGCTGCTCACTGCTCCGGGCACTTGTGCTCAGTTCAACAGGTTGTGTGTATGTGTGTTTCACTGCACAGATGTGTTAAATGCGGAGGACAAATTCCGCTGTGTGAAAAACATAGCGGCAAAAATAAATCACTTTCAAAACATCCATCGTGGCTGTGTTTTGCTGACTGAAAAATGTTTAGTAAATAGCCAGAGTTGTGAATACACACATTTGTGTATTTGTGTGTTTGTTTGACATTTGTGTGTTTGTATGCTCTCAGGTAAATGGGAGGTTGAGGAGATGAAAGACACAAAGCTACCTGGTGATAAAGGGCTGGTACTTAAATCCAGAGCTAAACACCATGCCATCTCTGCTTCTCTACTGAGACCTTTCAGCTTCGACACCAAACCACTCATCGTCCAGTGAGTATATTTGTGTTCCTGAACAAAAAGTTTGTCTGTCCAGCGTGTATATCCAGCTTGTTGTTTTTAGTCATTGTTGATGATTATTTGCATACACTGCTCTAGAAAACCAAAAACCGTTCTGTGTTGGTTTTCAGGTATGAAGTGAACTTCCAGAATGGGATCGACTGCGGTGGTGCCTACGTCAAACTACTGTCCCAGACTGAAGACCTCAACCTGGTAAGTTATTCTCTGCATGGGATTTAACAGACTGAATTATTTCTTTCTTTTCAGTTCAGAAAGACATTACCAGCATCTGGTTCTTGTGTTTTTTTGGAAAGACAAAAGTCTAGTCTCTAAATTATTCAACCAATCCCAGATTAAAGCCTTATCTGCGGAAAAATAATGTAAATAACACATTCCCATATGTGTAGAAACGAACCCCAGCACACCAGACGTTCATGTGAAGTGCAACCTGACTTATGAAAACTTCCTTAAGATTCAAAAATCCAACTCGGGCTTCTTAGGACAACTGTTCAAGTATGCCAAGGCCCACAACTTGCAGAAAGGCTTTTGATATTTCTGATGAATCATCTATTGATCTCTATCCCAATTGTCACTTACTGCAAAAGACCTCTGGGAACCTGCATGGAACCCAAAGTGTATGGCAACATTAACAGCCTGAAATGTCAAGGCATGTCAACTATATTCCAAACCACGTTAGAAGTCATATAGAGCAATCTCCACTCCTCCTGGTGCAACTGGGAGTTGGGTGTCTTGCCCAAGGACACTTCAACCATATTATCTAACCATGTACCGTGGACATGCCATTATTAGGTATGTTTGGGGTAAGGTGAAGGAGGGAATCCTGCAAAACTGCCGTCTTTGCCATTCCAGATTACTTCATCGATAAGTGCCGACATGTATGGATGCTGTTGTCTCAGCTCATGGAAGTCCTATTAATTACAAAGGCACCATGACTTTATGCTCTAATTATTTATTTACTGTATGCTCTAGTTATTGTAGCATGTTTATGTATTCAAAAGAAAGTGTATGTATAATTTCAACATGATAATAAACGTCCTGCCAAAATCCGACCTTTCTGTCCTAATGAAATACTTAATGAAACTTTATTTTGTTATAATAAGCATACTCTAGAGGACTTTGTCATATAAGCCATTTCTGATTTAAATTGACTAAGTGACCAATTATAAAAACATCCAGTGTGTATCATTATTGGTACAATGACCTCAATATTAATTCTGCTATGTGCTTATAGCATAAGTGGGTCTAAATATGAATATATTACTCTTCTCATTTGTTCGCTCCCACTACTGATTGGTGGTAGAAGTGGAGTATTTTCGTGTAGCTGTAATATACTCCATGCATCATATTAGTGTATGTGATTTATTTATTAAATATAGGAAGTTTCTCTCATTTGCTCTTCTCACTTATTTGTTTAGGAACAGTTTGTGGATAAGACCCCGTACACCATTATGTTTGGGCCAGACAAGTGCGGCGAGGACTACAAGCTCCACTTCATTTTCCGTCACAAGAACCCTAAAACGGGCGAGTATGAGGAAAAACATGCCAAGAAAACAGAATCGGACCTCAGAACGTACTACACTGACAAGAAGACCCACCTGTACACATTGGGTAAGATTTACAGTTGTTTCAGTACTATGTCACTATCGAATGATTATAGATTTTCAATCATTACTTTTCCAGTCAGGGATAAACAATGTATTACATGACCTGCCTAATTTCCTATTGAAATACAGTGGCTTGCAAAACTATTCATACCCTTTGAACTATTCCATATTTTGTCACATTACACTAACAAACTTAAATATGCAACCAATTGCTTTTAGAACTTGCCTAAAGACTGAAAAATGTCCACTTGTGTGTAATCTAATCTGAGTACAAATACAGCTGCTCCGGGATGGCTTCAGAGGTTGGTTAAGAGAATATTGGGGAGAAAAAGGATCATGAATTCCAAAGAACACACCGGTCAGGAATAAGGTTGTGGAGAAGTTTAAAGCAGGCTTAGGCTATAAAAAGATTTCCCAAGCGTTGAATATCTCACAGAGCACAGTTCAATCCATTATTCGGGATTGGAAAGAATATGGCACAACTGTAAACCTACCAAGACAAGGTCGTCCCTGCTCAATATGGCGTCGGTCCACCCTTTGCAGCTAGAACAGCTTTAACTCCTTAACTGGCTGTCCATAAGGTTTAGTTAATTTTTGACGATTCTTTCATAAGTGTATTTGTGAGGTCACACAGTGATGGGCCTGGTTTGGAAGGCCTGGCTTTCAGTCTCCACTCTTATTTATCCAAAAGATGTTCATCCACAGCAAACTGTCATACATGTCTTTATGGACCTTGCTTCGTACACTGGTACACAGTCATGTTGGAAGAGGAAGCGTCCAGCTCCATATTGATCCCACAAAGTTTGGAGCATGGAATTGTCCAGAATGTCTGGGTGTGCTGAAACATTCATACACCTGTGGCCATGAAAGTGATTGGAACACCTTATTCTGATAATTAAAATGAGTGAGCAATTTTGGAAATATAGTGTATTTGCTTTGTATGTAGTACCATCACTAGTATGTAGCTATAAAGTTTATAAATTTATTGCTAGCTGAATTGGAGACGCTAAATTGTTCGGGCCTAAGGTCGAAAGGGTGAGGGTTGCATTAGTAAGGGCATTCTGCAGAAAATGTGCCAGATGTTAATGAGTGTGACCCGCTGTGGTGACCTCTGGTGGCAGGGAAAAGATGAAGGCTTAAAAAAAATGTGCAGAATCTGCTACAGTTCTCTGGAGGCTGTTGCTTCAGCCTTCATTGTGGTGCACTGTTATGATATTTGATGCTATCTTTACTCACATACAAACATTTTTCTTCATCATATTTGTTCCTGGACAGAGCCTTTTACAAACCCATGGTCATTTTACAATTCAAGAGGGAAAAACGGCACCAGTGCATATAGAAAGGGCTCGCAGCATAAGGACAGAATCAACCAGCAACCTGTGCAACATCCTCTGATATCATATCTTACTTTACTTTTCTGTCTATCTATAAGAAAAAGTAAGAATATAAGGAGAAAATTGGCATGGCCTTAAAGTTGTATTAACCAGTGCAGAACCAGAATAATGGAATATAATAAATTAAATCAATAATATCATCTCAGTGTTTATTAAATAGTGCCTAATAATAGATAAGTGCTGGCATGAAGTAAATACAATTCAGTTTTATTATATAGCACTTTTTACAATAGAACATTGTCCAAAAGTAGCTTTACTGTATGATGTAAAGTATTTAAATAAATGTAAAGTATTTAAATAAGGTTCATTTTCTCAGATGAGCAAATTGAATGAATTTTGAGACTGTGTCTGAGTTCCAAATATTTATTAGGGGGCTTTGTAGGAGAAAGCTCTGCCACTTGCTGCAACTTTCATTATTGTAGAGACCTGCAAGCAGCCCGCACCTTCTGAACGCAGTAGGTGAGGGGGATTATGAAATATTTATACTTCACTTAGATATTGTGGAGTGTGACCATTTAGAGCTTTATACATGAGCATTAGATTTTTATAGACAATACAGATTTTAATTAGGATACGAATTATGTGATCATGTCTTTTAGTTCTAGTAAGTACTCTGGCTGCAGAATTTTGCACTAACTGAAGATTTCGTAAACACCTGCTGGCGTGTCGAGACATACAAGGCATTACAATAATCCAATCTGGAAGTACAGGGGTTAGACAATGAAACTGTTTCATGGATAAATTGGACAAGCCTGGTGGCCAATCTTC
>JAOUQV010200908.1:0-14769 GCA_028565295.1 Aspidoras spilotus
ACCAATCTAACATACTTTTCAGCCACTCCCGACTTCCTCATACACCACCACAGTTCCTCCCTCGGCACCCTATCATAGCTTTCTCTAAATCCTAATAGACACAGTGTAGCTTTTTCTGACCTTCTTTATACTTCTCCATCTCAAAGCAAAAATCGCATTTGTGGTGCTCTTTCTTGTCATGAAACCATTACTGCTGCTCACAAATAGTCACTGCTTGTCTAAGCCTAGCTTCCACAACTCTCTCCCAAATATTCATTGTGTGGCTCATTAACTTTATGCCCCTGTAATTTTTACAGCTCTGCACATCACCCCTGTTCTTATATATCAGTACAAGTACACTTTCCCTCCATTCCTCAGGCATCATTTCACTCTCAAAAATCTCATTGAATAGTATACTCAAAAAACATTCCCATCTCTCCTATACATTTCCATCAGGTCTGACTGCTTTTCCCTTCTTCATTCTGTTCAAAGCTTTCCTTACTTCATCTTGCAGATATTTGCTACTTCCTGCTTCCACATTTTTTATGCCTACCACTCTTCTTTCCCTGTGATTCTCTTCATTAATCAGCCCCTCAAAATACTCCTTCTATCTTTCTATTACCTTCTGCTCACCTGTCAGTACATTTTCATTTGCCTTGATCACTCTGACATAATTTCCTGCTTGTTCTCTCTGCATCGCAAGTTGATCTTTCCTTACTGACTAAACTCTCATCAAACTAATCATATGCCTTTTGCTTGGCCTTTGCTAGCTCCCTCTTTGTCCTACTCTTCATCTCTTCATACTCCTGCTTACTCTCCTCAGTCCTCTCCCTGTCCCATTTTTTCTTTGACAACCTCTTCCTCTGAATAATCCCCTGCAATTCCTTGTTCCACCACCAAGTTTCCGTGCTGTCTTTTACCTGTCCAGATGATACACCAAGTACCTTTCTGCCTGTCTGTCTAATTACTGTTGCTACCCAGTCATCTGGAAGCTCTTAGCTATCACTCAAAGCCTTTTTCAACACTTTTCTAAACTCCTCACAGTATTTCTCCTTTCCCAACCTCCACCATTTGGTCCTCTTATCTACATTTGCCCTCTTCCTCTTCCTAACCACCAGAGTCTTCCTGCAAACCACCATCCGATGTTGTCTAGCTACACTCTCCCCTGCCACTACCTTACTGTCTTCAATCTCTTTTAAGCAACCTCATCTACACAGGATGTAATCCACTTTTGTGCTTCTGCCTCCTATTTTGTAGGTTTCTTTTGGAAATATGTGTTTACCACATTTCCATCCTCTTTGCAAAATCCACCACCATCTGTCCTTCTAGGTTCCTATCCTTAACACCAAATTTGCCCATCACCTCCTCATCTCTTTTGTTTCCTTCACCAACATGCCCATTGAAATCTGGGAATGCTCTGTACCACTTCATATAGCTCCTTACAGAATCTTTTTTACCCTCCAACTCACATTTAACTTGTGGTACATAGCCACTGAAAACATTTACCATTAAACCTTCAACTTTAAACTCATCACCCTATCTGACACCCTTTTCAACTCAACAACACTCTGCATAGTCCACCATTAGAACCACCCCGACTCAATTTCTCCTACTATCCACACCATGATAAAACAGTTTAAAACCTGCACCAATGCTTCAAGCCTTACACCCCTCCCACTTGGTCTCCTACACACACAAAATATCTACCTTTATTCTCTCCATCATATCAGCCAGTTCTTTACGTTTTACACCAGATCCCCTTCCTGACATAATCCTTACAATTTACTGGGGCTTGGAAACGGCACTAGAAATACCCTGGCTTGTGCTCTCTAATTGCTGGTTTGGACAATAAATTCCAAATAAAATGCAAAATTTACTTTCATCTGAAAACAACACATTGGACTACTGAGCAACAGTCCAGTAATTTTTCTCCTTGGCCTAGGTAAGATGCTTTTGGCATTGTCTCTTGGTCATGAATGGCTTGTGTCAAGAAATAGTTGTAGCCCATGTCCTGGAACCATCTGTGTGAAGTGGATCTTGGAGCGATGATTCCAGCAGTGCTTCTTTTAATGCTGCGGTTATCCCGGTTGCTTGTGCATCTTTTTATACTGCATTTTTTCCCTTCCATTCAACTTTCCATTAATATTTTTGGATACAGCACTGTAAATAGCCATCGTTTTTAGCAATGGCCTTTTGTGGCATACCCTCCTTGTGGAGTGTGTAAATGAATGTTAATGTCTTCCCATGACTGTATAACCTACTGAACCTGACTAAGGGACCATTTTAAACGTTTAGCAACCTTTGCAGGTGTTTTGTGTAATATATTCAAATTTTCGGAGATAATTTGTAATAAATCTATATAATGTATGCGTTTCACTTTTTGTATTAAAATACTAAAATAAATTAAATTATTTATGATATCCTAATTTATTGACATGCACCTGTAGGAACCTTCAGAGTGGAACCTTCATTAGTCCCAGGGCCGTGAATTCAACACAACCCAATTGTTACCACCCCACATAGAAAACATTTAAAAAATGATCCACAGGACTATTGTGATTTGTTTTGATACTGTAGAAAAAGCTCTTTACGTAGAGTGAATAGAGGCCAATGGACTGGATCAGCATAATAAAGTGAACTGCCAATAGTAATGGAATTGCTTTTTTTCTCCAATATCTGAATTCTCTGTTTATATGACCTCTGTGGTTACAAATATATGGTACAAAATAAGAGTCACCCCCACACACAAACAGATGCAAGTATGATTATATATTTTTAACAGGGCTATATAATGTCTACTTATTTTACACAACCTTTGTTTACATGTTTGTGCACAATTTGGATTGTAATATAATGTAGATCACTGTCAAAGTGAAAATTAAGAGGACCACATCAAGCGGCACAGTGGAGGTGCTTTTTGGGCTACACAAAAAATAATTACTACAGTGGCTTTCCCATAAAAAGTGTCATAACAATTTTTTCCCTGATAGTGCCATTGATAATAATGAATGATAATGGATCAAGATAAACGTCTATATATATAATCTGTGTAGGGATCAGTATAGTATATACATTTGTGCTTTATTAGGTAGTCAAACAAGTCCTAAAGGTAGATAAAGAGAAACAACTCAGTAAAATTAGGCAAACGGTCTAGTCTCATTTAATTATTTATTGAAGAAAATTATATTCAGGAAGGCCAATTACATATCAGCATTGTTCAGTAGTAGAAAAGGAGTCTCATCATGTCTGTTAAACATAATAGGAAAGTGCTACAAGGATGTATAGGAGGATTCAGGATTTGTGGAAGGACTATGAACAATATGAGATACTGTACGTTGATGACATTGGCTACATTACAAGAAGAACTACAGGAGCTGGTGTCTCATTCTGAGAAATTTGCAAAGCATGTTGATCAATGCAACTAAAATACAATTAATGACTCTGAAGTTACTATGGTCGTGTGATGAGGCACACACATAACAGCATTGTAAGAAGTCTACATAATATGTTGATATTCATCAAGCTGGGAAATTGTCAAAAAACATTTCTAAAGTGTTTAGACCAATCCAAATTCAGACAGACTGTGTACAAATAGAGGAAATCCAGAACCATTATTATCCCTCCCAAGAGTGATACATACCAGCAGGCTCTTGGAACAATGATTTCTGGACAGATAAGTACAAAAAAACCTCATCTCATCAGTGAAACATGGTACAGTAAGTATTATTGTATTGGTCTGTTTTGTTGCATCTGGGTCAGGACAGATTACCATCATTGATGTAACTGAATTTTGAATTATAACAACTTAAAATTAATCTCAGTATGTGGGTCATGCAAGATAATGATCCTAAACATACTAGTTGTTTTACTAGAGAATGAATGGTTAAATAAGAATAACATCTAGCAAAGGCAAATAGTCCACATCTTGATCTTAATCTAGTATATGTAAATGTTGTGGAGAGACTTGAAGTGAGCAGTTCATGGAAGGAAACCTACCAACATAACTGAGTTGAAGTTGTTTTTACAGATGAATAGTTTATATTCCTCCAGGCCACTATACAATATTACCTAATATGTTTTAATGATACAGTATTGGCATTCATTGATGTCATGGAGCTTGCAAAGCTTGATGTAAAACAACTGCAGGTTGGATATCACCTATGTCTGCCTGTAAAAGAAGCATGCACGTGCCTACATAAGAAAGTTGTAGCTTATAATTGGAGTGTCACTGAGAAAGAAGAACAAAGTATCACATACCTCTACATGGCTCGGCTCATCATTGTACTGGTCTAAACTACCATGCATTTAAGGAATATATGGACAAGGGCAAGGCTTGGTGTCAGTGCACACTAAAAAGATCTAATAAAAACAATACATTTATTTGTTTATTTATTGTTTAATGTCCTCTTTAGTATTAGTGGCCATTTAATGGTTATAAGGTAAACACAGTGTGTTACTCAAGGCTTGTTTTGGATGGTCTGTTTGGTATGCATTCATATACCCACAATAAACATAGACAGAGAAAATGAGAGAGAAAGTCTTAACTGCTGAAGAGTGTATCTCTGCTAGCATTTCTTCAGAAAGTGATGCACCACAAGAAAGTGACTAAAAGTATGAACACTGATCAGTGACAATGCTTTACAAATTGACAAAAATGTTAATGTGAACCGAGATTTAATAGCAGCATTCTCCTTAAAGCCATCATTATTTGAATGATCACTAGATTAGGAATGCTTGGTGATGGTTATCCACCTTTTTGATTATTGCAGCCCACAAATCTCAGGGACTCCACAAAGAGGCAAACATTCTCCATGTGCAAGTTGACACATGCCTTCTGCAGCAACTCGACCAATTCACTTCGCTAGTTAGACACTCTCCATGCTGATCAACCACATGTAGCCAGCCACTGTATAACCTTCAGCTGATGATTCCAATACTGTTGATACTGTACATCTGTGATATAATGGCATGTCACACAAGTGTAGCTGACACTGAAACAAAACCTATCCTCCAGGCTCCGACTATCAGTCTATGGTCAAAATCACTTAAATTTATATATAGATGTATGCCTTCTGCCTTATAGGAGCCAATTGTGATACCTGTTTTCAATGATCATATGCCACAATTGATGTGTTTCTAATCCAGTGATCATTTAGTGCCTCTATTGTTCAGCTTTTGAAAATCTGGTGGAAATGAGAAAAGCCATACAATTAAATCATCCCTGACATTCTTTATGTGGTATTCTCCTAGTCTTTTGTTCAATAAATTTTAACTCTGTTCACAGATTATTGATTTTTTTAAAACATTACAGCAGGCGTGTGAGCTCACACTGTGTATATAAATCACCTATGTCACTGCTGTAACTACTAGCCTGACGTGTCTATTTATACTAGGAGCTCTACAACTAAGGAGAGACTGTAATCCTGTCTGTCCTCGAGGCTGTGTGTGTGAATTAGCATTTCTACCGAAAACCTCGACCAAGCTCTGAATGAATGATGTGTATGATAGTGCTTAATGTGAGTGTCTCCTAGCCTCCTCTTGGTGTGCCTGAGAAATAAGGGAATGATATTCGAGTGGCTTGAGATTAGATGAGTTCTGTGTTGAGATGGACTGGAAACATCTTTTATAGCAGCTCCTGGCACGGAAGGGTTATTGTCTCTCTAAGAAGGTGATGGCCCGTGAGTCAGGATAAATTGTGTTCCTGGGAAGGAAGAAAATATCTGTGTGGTGGGCACTGTTTGAGCCTGGTGGGGGGAAAAATGTCTGTAAGATTCAAGGCTTAGAGGTGAATGTAATGGAACCTCACTCAGGGAGCACATTAGTTAAAGACAGAGATGGGTAATACAAAAACAATTACACTCTGGGTGTAGAATATCTTCTAACCATCATACAGAAAGGACACATATATTATTTTTTACATAATCTCCCTAATTATAAATACACTTTCATATTCCCTCTTTAAAAAATCTTCAGCATCAGGGGTTCCAATCTGAAAGTATTTTAAAGTCCTGCCAGCAGCTGAAAAAGACAAAACAAAAAATTAAAAAATTAAAAAGAAAGACAAAACACTTGCAGCCACAGACACACATGTAGAAACATTCAAAAACACACACATTCAACAAATGAACGTGTGCCGAACCTCACTTCCGACACAGCTATAAAGATAAGCTAATCAACGCTTCATTTTGGCTGTGGGCATCTCTGGAGCGGCCATTCCCCCTGGGATGCACTCAGCCATGATGTAAAACACACAAACACACGGAGACAGAGAAACAGACACAGTATGCCCCAGTGCAACCCCGGGAGGATTTTAATCCCAGTAACAGCATCACTGCAAAATAACAGCAGCACCGTAAAACATTTATACACTCTTCTTTCTGACAAAACACTTTCTCCGTATGTGCACGTCTTCCTTAAATAACAGTGCCAGACGCACCCTATGATAACAAAAAACCAGTCATTGCACAATGCTCTTCTTTTGTGCAAATCACATGCAGCAATTTTATCTTGTACCACAGCTAAAAATGAATTGATGTAATGCATCAAACTCGTACAAAAAGTACTTGTACATATGTTTTAATTTAATCAGATTGTGGATCATTTTGACTCACCCTATGATCATTTATTTATTTTTGACCTTCATGAGGCTTGAAACAATGAGCTTTAGCTGATAGTCAAATGTGACACGCAGATTTTGATGTTAGGCCTTGATTGATTGACAGCAGTTCCAGATAATTGCATTAGCCTTTTCACAACCTTTTCCAATTATAACAAAATCCATTTTGTCATTGTGTTGCAGGAATTTATGATTCATTTGATCTTTTTTAGACAGTTAAAACCAAGTCAGCAGAACCTCCAGTGCAGTGTCTGGGGACGTTATTTATGTAATTGTTTGTTTTCTGAATGCTGCTGGAATGATATATTATGTTTATTGACAGATGTGTTCAATAAAAGAATATAAAGATTAAAGAGTGCTAGTCCAAAGTTGTGCCCTGGGGACATGTTGCTTAGAAGTACCTTCCCTGAATGATAAATAGTACTCACCTCAGTTGCTATATTCTTAGTGACAAATGTACATAGAGCTGAATAGCGGGCTGGTGGTACGTTGTGACACCCAGCGGTAATCTGAGGCCGAGAAAGTAACAGTTTATGATGTGATTTACCTTATTTTTTTAGCTCCCCCCATCCTCTTCTTTTTTCCACATCTGCTCTTCAGTGTACCACATTCTTCTTTAGTAGCGTTTCCTGAAACTTAGTCACACCCAGAGTGCCTGTTTCCGAGATGCCTATGGCTCCGAGCACTCATCTCTAAGTCTCCTTTCTTTTTCTTGTTTTCCATTTTATTTTGCTGTTTATTTTCTTCACAGTTAACTGTGCCTTTTAGGGAGAGCCGCCATAGTCTAGCAGATTAACACTCCATGTGTAGCGCTCCTACCTTGGCTAAGCCCAGTACCAACCACAGGCATAGGCTTTCATTATTAATTTTTAGTTTTGTTTTGTTGGGGGCTTGGGCTTTTTTTAAGCCCCAATTTAAGTCCTTCAGTTTAAGTAATATAAGTTGCTCATTTGTGTTTGATCACTTGTGAAATATTACAATGTTTCCTGCCATGTTATTTTTGTAAATGCATGACAGTTATGCCTTGCTTAGCATTAATTTTATTTTCTATAGCTAAATAGAACTGTTTATGCTTTAGAGAGAATTTTGACTATTAGAATTTACTGTAAATTTACTAAGCACCTGCTTCGACAAACACCTTGTGCTGCTAGTCTCACAACATAAGTAATATCAGTTATGAGTAAAATTATTGGCCCGACAGGTTTCTGAAACCAACATGCAGAAGATGAATCTTTAATTATACTACTGTTTTAAATGAGCATTGTTCTACTAAACCAGTGAATATTTTTATTTTTTTTTCTATCAAGAATGGATCAAAGTCCAGGGTAAAACAACAATGATGTCACCAGTATATTACATTCAAAACTTTTCATTATGGAATGGCTCTGGCTGTCTTTATCCAGTTAGTGCTCAGTGTAGCTGTGAGAGCTGTTGAATTGTCTGGCCAATATAATTTACTTAATGCACTGTACAAAAAGCTGGAACAAATATCCCAGAAGCGGAACTTATTTTATATTTCTTATGACTGTAGATAAGTACAAACCCAAATAAAAAAGTTGGGTCAGTATGCAAAAAACGCAGTGTTTATTAAATTTACTTTAACTTTTATTTAATTACAGATACCATGATATTTAATGTTTTTATTTATTTTTTATTTATATCATTTGTTAATAAACATCCATTCACTACATCAACACATTTTAAATAATTTTTTGTACTTTTCACTACACATGACATTTTGGCACAGAGTATGCCAAATAATTTAGGGTTATCTTTTTTCCTACGAGCCTGTCCCATTCGTCCAACATTGCTGTCACATTGTTATATTTCATTATTCTCCACACATTCTCTATTTTTGAGAGGTCAAGATTGCAGGAAGACCAGTCTAGTAATCATACTCCATTCTACCACAGTCTTGCCTTACTAATGTGTTCTGTGTGGTTATGTATTGCCATGTTATATTAAAAATTAATGCTTATCCCTAGAAAATGCGGAATGTATTGCTCTAAGATCGCAATGTATTTTTTTGCATTATGCTAAAATTACCTTTTACACACTAACAAAACTCTATACTATTACTAACGGCTTTTGGACTCATTGCAGTCTGGATGGTCATTGGTCTTTGATTCAGAGCACACAGCTTCCATTTTTCCCAAATAAGATATGGGATTCTGATTCTTCTCTATATTATTCATTCTATAGATAGCTCAGTTCCATTTAAAGTATTGAATATTTCAGGTGTTACTCATAATCTTATTTCTTTATCTTAATAAACTCTTAATCCTTTATGTAGAAAATTCTTCCAGATACCTTGAATCCTTTAATTATGATATGCACTGTAGAGGGAGAAATATGTTTTTAAACATTTCATTTATTTAATTTAATTAATTTATTGATTTATTACAAACCACTGATGACATCACCTATGGTTAGGGTGCTTGTAAAAGTCTGGCCACTGATAATCCAGTACACATCATGATTAATTACGCTTCCTTTAATGCTTCCATGTGGGATCCTCATCACATAACCATACTAATATAGCTTTCTGGATTTGATGTGTTTCAGGAACTTTTTCCGTTCTGACCACATGTTAATCTCCAAAACATTGGGGGCACTTGTTCTTAAAAGCTTGAATATGTGTCTTTTTTCATTGTCTAAGCTTCACATTCATATGTGGCTAATGGCCAGACCAAGGTTTTCATTAGCTTGGTGATAGTTCTATTTGTTTTATTTTTTCCATGTCAAATATGTCAATTTGCCGCCATCATGTCCTATTGCCATTCTTGATTTCACATCACTGACACAGCCTACAGAATTTGTTACTCTTCATCCCAAATATGTGAGAGTCAATTTGTTCCAAGGCTTCCACCATGATCTCCAATATGTATTCAGTGTTGGCCATTACTTTTGTTTTAAGCTGCACTGATCATCGAGTTATATTCCTTTGCAGATTTCTCAATATGAGACACCAGCTACTGTATTTCTTCTTGTGATGTGTCCAGTCTATTACTCATCATTAGCACCAATTAGGAGAGCAGACTTCTGCTCTCCAGTAGTGCTTTTAAGCAGCAGTTTGGCTGGAACTCCTGCCGGGTCAACACGTACATTTAGCTTGCCATGTTCTCAATAATCTTCACTTTATGACTGAACCGCGCTTCATGGTGTTTTTCAGGACTGTTTATCTAGCCTTTGTTATAACACTCTGTGCCTTTTGTTTGTTGGATCGTGAGCACTACAATAAATCTGCTTTTGTCTCAAAATCTGTGTGGGGGGTTGTTCCAAAAACACCATAGGCAACAGTAATAAACTAAAGGCAGTCAGATGTTACTATGTTTTTTTTTACTTAGACTGTATTCCATGGTATACTTTGTTTGGCTCTATATTGTAATTCTCTGACACGAAGTGACTTGCAGAATCTGACACAGTTCTTTGGCTTTTACACCTGATTGTGATATTAACTCATAATCTAGGTTATGTAGAAGACTGCAACAGTTCAGAACAGGCAATTGTGGCCACAATCTCACAGGCTCACAAAATTTGGCAGAATGGAAAATATATGCCTGGTCTGATGATGATCTATTTCTTCTGCGAAATGTTCTATTGAGAATTTAGAGTAAAGATGAAATTATGCCTTATATTAATGGTTCAGACTGGAGGTGGTGTAATGTGTTGGGGTTATTTTATGTGCCCATTAATATCAATTGAGCATTGTTTAAACACTACACTCTTTCTGAATATTGCTAGTCATGTAAATCAATTATGATACATCGTCTGATGGCTAAGTCTAGCAAGATAACTTGCAATGTCATAAAGATTCAATGGTCTCAAACTGGTTTTCTGACCATGAGTTCACTGCACTCAAATGACCTTCTCAGTTACCATATCTCAATTTTTGGATGTGGTGGAATGGAAGATTTATTTAATTTCAAACAATTGCACCAAATTATGAAAGAATATGAAAAGCATGATGCTATGATACCAGTATAGCATAAAATCTCAGAGGAGTGTTTCTAAATCAATGACAGGAAGAACTAAAGCAGACAAAAACAGGACTTTTAAAAAATTATAATAAAAATATTAATAATAAATAAAAATAATTTACCAAAAAACAAACACTTACTTTCTGTCTTGTAAGCATGCTGACATAATAGATGTATGGCAAAAATCTTGGTTGAAGTGTTACTGTTAAATAAAGATATTTTTGGAGTGAGCAGTGAATGATGCAACACTACCATTAGCATAAATGTATTGAAGAAAAGATTTTCTGTGAATAAACTGTATTTTGCAGAAACAGACAAACAGTGCACACTGTGCACAGATACCTGATTAAATATATGTATGAAACCCATGAGGATGCTTTCTAACATCAGTAGGATAGCACACAATGTATGCAAGAAAAGAAATCTCAATCAGGACGCAAACCTGTTTTATAATTTGAGTTGTCTTAACATTACAGCAAACTACAAATGTTTTCTTGAGATGTTTGAGTAGACACTTGAGAGACTTCTGCAAATAATAAAAGATATGGCTTTTCATAGGAACATATTTCAGTGCAACAGTGCCACCAGGTCTTCATGTAGAGAACCGCAGCCCTATATACAACTTTTATCAGGATTTCATATAAGGAACAGCATCGGAATATTCCTAAATTGAGTGATTCATGGATTGTTGAATAATTTAATTTCAAATGTAATGGATTGTTTTGTTTTTGCTGTTGCTGCAAGCACATTTTTATTTAAAATTTAAAATAAATGTAGTGGTAGGTATTATAATAATATAATAATAATAACAATAAAAATAATGATAATAATTATAATTATCATTATTATTATTGTTAATATTATTATTATTATACAAATCCAATTCCAAAAAACTTGGGAAGGTTCAAATTTCATATTTTATTCAGAATAGAACAGAGATGACATCAAATGTTTAAAGTGAGAAAATGTATCATTAAAAGAAAAAAATTAGGTGATTTTAAATTTCGTGACAACAACACATCTCAAAAAAAGTTGGGACAAGGCCATGTTTACCACTATAAGACATGCCCCTTTTTTTTACAACAGTCTGTAAATGTCTTGGGACTGAGAAGAGAAACTGCTCAAGTTGAGGGATAGGAATGTTGACCCATTTATTTATAATGTAGAATTCTAGTTGCTTAACTGTCTTAGGTCTTTTTTGTCATATCTTCCATTTTTTGATGCACCAAATGTTTTTTTATGGGAGACCCCTTATTCTACGCAGCTGTGATGCTGTAATTGATGCAGTATGTGGTTTGGCATTGTCATGGAAAATGCAATGTCTTCCCTGAAATAGAGATTGTGTGAATGAAAGCATATGTTGGTCCAGAACCAGGATATACTTTTCAGCATTAATGGTGTCATTCCAGATGTTTAAGCTGCCCATGCCACACACACTAAAGCAATCTCATCCCGTCAGAGATCCAGGCGTCTGAACTAAGCGCTGATAATAACTTGGGTCATCCTTCTCCTCTTTAGTCCAAATGACACGGCATCCCTGATTTCCATAAAGAACTTAAAATTTTGATTCGTCTGACCACCGAACAAATGAGCCTTGTCTGCACTTCTGGATCTTGTTTAAATACGGCTTATTCTTTGAACTATAGAGTCAACTCCTTTCTGATATTGCTCCACTATTTGTCCGCGCAGGATTGGGAGATCCTCTTTCCATCTTTACATCTGAGAGACCCTGCCACTCCTGACCCTGACAAGATACTGACCCTGTTCTTACAGTTTACATGGCCTGTCATTGCCAAACACTTCATTTTCTTATAATACAGCTGACAGTTTACTGTGTAATATTTAGGAGCCAGAAAATTTTATTACTGAATTTGTTGCACAGGTGGAATCCTATCACAGTTCCATGCTGAATTTCACCGAGCTTCTGAGAGCGACCCATTCCTTCACAAATTTTTGTACAGTCTGCATGCCTAGGTCCTTGATTTTACACACCAGTAACCATGGAAGTGATTGAAACACCTGATTTGCCTAATTTGGATGGGTTGAGCAAATACTTTTGGCAATATAGTGTATGTTGTTAGTGTTCTATTGGGAATACAATATTAGTTTTTACTTAACTATTAATTTACTTTATCTAATAATAAAAAGAGCGGAATGGTGGATAGTGCTGTAGCATGCAGCAAGAAGATCCCTGGATGGAGCCCCGGGTGCGGCAACTTTTTCTCCAAGTACTACGGTTTCCTTCTGCATTCCAAAGACAGTTATTGTGTGTGTGTGTGTGTGTGTGTATGAGTGTGTGTGTGCCCTATGATGGATTTGTGCCCTCTCTAGGGTTTTTCCTAATCTTGTGCCCAAAGTTGAGAATAGCGGGTAATGAAAATAAATGAATAAATATTAATAATAATAATTTACCAACATTTAAGGGTCTAATAATTGTCTAATAAATACATTTCATTTTTTATAGAATGCAGACCTTGTGGCAGAGAATCCATAAAGTGTAGAAAATCATCCATACACAAGTTGACCCATATCTGCTGTAGCATTAATGCCAATGCACTGTATATCTGTCTGCAGTTAAATGTACTCAGATTGCTCTGTTTACTCATAGCTGCCTTCTGCTGTAAGATGGACAAATCAACATAGAGCCAATTGTCAAGTAACTGCTAATTAGGACACATCAGAGAACATATGGCACCTTCCAGCTGTTCCTAATCCAGTGAGCAGTCTGCTAACTGAATTCCGTTCCATGAAAGTCATTCTCTCTTTCCCACAAATCCCTCTCTCCCTCCCTTTCTCTCTCTCTTTCTCTCTCTCTCTCTCTCTCTCTTCCCCTCTCTCTCTATCCACGCCTCATTGTGTAAGCTCGCAGCATCAGCAGCATCATCGACAGCAGACGAGTCTGCCAGCCGTCCGGACCCGAACTGCACAGATTAAAAAAAAAATCTCGTACCGAATTATTCGCATAACCCTTTTCCAAAGGAATCCGAAAACGTCCGTTGTGTGCGCATTGATTGATTTATTTATTTAAGATTTATTATTACATTTTGCACCTGACGGGGTGACCGCCGAAGGAGATGAGAGTGCAGTGGGACGGTATTGTGATGGGAGTTGCCGCTATATGAGAGCCAGACCCTTGAGGATGCTTACGATTGGTGGTAGGTGAGTTCTCAAACGCACACGTTCGCACGCAGAGAAAGGCGTTGAAATGCGCTCGGACAGAATGGATTTGACGCGCAGTAAATCCTGATCCGTTCAGATTTCATGCGCGGTGGTTTAATCCGATTCCACTGCTAGAACTCTGCATATTAATGCCTGATAAAGGCTGCGTAGTTTTCAAGGGTGTTTAAATGTCATTAAGGTTGAATAAACGTCATTACAGGGTACACTAGGCACAATTTTGTTCAATGTAATGGCTATGTCGGATATTTTATTATAATTATGAATATTTTCACTTTTTTATTTATTTATTTATTTATTTTTTGGTTTATCTGCAAGTTTGTAGCTGCTTTGTTAGGCACCATAAGGTTTGAATTGTAACTATAATACAACATTAATAATAATAATAATAATAATAATAAATAAAAATGATTATTGTTGTTTTTATTTTATTATTATTAATATCAATGTATTTTACTTTAATTATCAAAAAATATTTCCCGAGACGAGAATATTTTGCTTTAAGGCCACAGATCTATCCACTTCGCTACCATGCTGCCCTATTATTATTATTATTATTAATAAATTATTATTATGTATCTAATGCTTTAAAAAGAGCAAAAGAACACAACTTTGCTTGTTATTTCCCAATCCATTATCATTACTAGCTGTCTTAATTTTTTTTTTTATTATGGTCTAGCTAGACATTTAGATAAAGGAATATCTCTCAGATCAGATTTACCTTATTAACAAAAATACAGTTTTTTGTTGTACTATTCCTTCACTCATCGTACTACATGTGATATTTAATGGCAACCTTTGACATCTTACTATCAACTTATCAGAGCGAGAAAGAGAGAAAGTGAGCATCTGCATGGCATTTTAACAATGTTGTTCTTGACTAGCAGGAAGGTTAGTCTTAGTGACAAATGAGCCAATGAACCATCCAATATTATCTGATCTTTGCTCCTACTTGTCAGAATTTTATTATATGAGCACGATTCTCTCTCTCTCTCTCTCTCTCTCTCTATATATATA
>JAOUQV010201531.1:0-14762 GCA_028565295.1 Aspidoras spilotus
GGTGCAATGTGCAATTAATGAAGATTGGCCACCAGGCTTGTCCAATTTAGCCATGAAACCTCCAACACTAAAATGACGGGTGTTTCAGTTTCATTGTCTAGCTCCTGTGTATATATATATATATAAGACAAAAAAAGAAGAATATGTGTATGTATCCATATAAATGGCTTTATATGGTTGGCTGGCTAAATGTGCTTTATGGGATAAGTAGGGACAGCCTGGATAGCCAATCTGAATGAGCATTCGAATTACTTTTCGGATGTAGCAGACCCAGGGAATCGAACCCCTGTTACTAACATTCCTTGTATTTTCTAGCAAACTAACTATCCAGGATGTCCTTATTTAATAATTGAAATATTCCTTCATGTGGGAAGACAGTTGTCAAATCATTGCACTGCATGTGCCGTGTATGACATAGTGACAAATTTAATTTGATATGATCCATTAAGATATGATTTAAAGAAATCCGGCCACAGCGGTACATCCTAGTGCATAAAACGTCTTCTCCAATTAGTCTAATGAAGAGATTTTGGGCACAACATTTATTCTAATCTTTTCCAACCTGTTTTTGCCCTATGGCTAAATTCTTTTACAAATAAGATTAATATTTCCGGGTTCATGTCACATAAATCACAGCCCCCTGCTGAGTATACTGTCTGTCAATCAAACAAGATGCATGAAAGGTACAAAATGCCAGAAGGCAAATCTCCATCTAGGTTCAGGATTTGAAAGTCCTTTAATCCTCATCTCTAAATCTGACATTTTGGATTTCCATATTACTTTCTAATCTCTTTTCTAGAGTATTTAAACTAAAGATCTGATCAGAAAAAATATGCATTGATGTGCTGCTTGTAACCTGTTATCTGCATTCGTAAAAATGGCACCCTAAGAATTTAAAGATATCTGCATTGGCCAGAATTCACATTTAATTCCCACATTTAATATAGAAGATATTCTTATGTTTGAAATTGTGCTCATTTCAAGTATTTTATCTTTCTAGAATATTCCTTTCTTAATTCTATGCCTGCTGCCCTACCCTTGTTTTTCAGTTTGTGCATTTCTTTATTATTTGCAATTTTATTTCATTTTTTTCTCATGTACAATTTTCATGTCAATTATCTTAAAACTCCAAGTAAAATAGAATAAAAAATCTCCAAGCTCTCTTACGGCTTCCATAACTGGATCTCGCTACGCAATTATACCACCACATTTTTTCAAGCTCTATCCTGCAACTCCCGAGCAGCGTAAGCTAATGGGAATCTCTTTATACACATCCTTAAGAACATTGTTACATGGGCTATCCATACCATTGCACCACCAGCAACCTGAAACACATATACAAGGAATGCTTTTATGTTGTTTGTGCAGAAACCAAGACTTCTTAGACCGGCCAACCAATGTTTTTCCAGTCTTATATTGTCTGATTTCGGTAAGCGTGTGTGAAGCCTCAGTAGCCTGTTATCAGTTTACCTGACTGGCATCTATAGCTCCAACGTGTTCAAATATGCTCCTCTGCCTACCTCATTTGTAATAAGTGGTTATTTGAATTACTGTTCTCCTTCTATTTGCTCAAACCATTCTAGCCTGTCTCCTCTGACCTCTAGCATTCACAAGACATTTACACCAGAGAACTGCTGCTCACTGTATTTTCAACCATTCTCGGAAAACCAAAGAAAATGCCTGAAAATTATTGTAGATATTTGTGGTTGTTTGTAAAAATCTTTCTTCCCAATTCTGATGCTGTTTGAATATAAGCAGGTCTTCTTGACTATGGCTGCATCCAAAACTGCATAATTCCCTACTGAACAGTACGCAAATGCAGTATGAATGAATAGTAATGTATGCAAATACAGTATGTAGTATCCATTAAAGAGTACCTAGCTGAGCTAATGATATAAAGAAGTATAAATATATATCTAGGCCATATTTTATTTTATTCCATAAACAATCCCTTGTCTGAGATCTGCAAGGGGCCTGCAAAGGAGGAATAACATAGCAAGGTTTAGATGTTCAAGTTGTATAAGATTTAAAAATATAAATATTCTGATTACAAATAAATAACTTTGAGTAGCTTGGGTTTAAAATACAAACAGGATAATTTTGTTAAATTATAAAGTTATCAACACATCTTAGTTTTTAATTTCATCTATCAGGCTAATTATTGTTAATTATATATTTGCTAATTATTGTAGTATCTAAATCAAAAGTAGGAACCTGGACAGTTATTTTCACATCTTTGAATTCTCTAAAGTAATAATGGATTGTGTCATGGCCCGTGTTATCTTCAGTGGCATTGTTGAGAGTATCGATGCAGTAAATTGTAAAAGTACTATTCCATTGGCACTTGTTTATTATCCAATCAATAAGAAAGTGACAGATATACATCTATATCTATAATATAGATGTATAGATATGTATCTATACATCATATATATGTACAAAATGATTCCCATTTCAAGAAACATCCCCCTTGTCTCCTACAGATGGGACAAAAATCCTCACAAACCTCTTTTTTTCAGGAGTGAAATAAACTGATCAGGATAGATAGATCATATGCACACTTCCAGGCAACAATTCCAGATGTTCTACATACACATTCAGGAACAGAGCAACTAAAGTAAATGTTCTGGAATGGTTCATATTATAATTAGCCATCACTACAAGAGATGTTGATTTTCTTTATTTGTAAGCAAGGTAGGCAGCTATACACTGAAGATCACTGGATTAGGTCACAATCAGCTCTCATTTCAGGTGTTGATCAGTCAGTTGCACAGAAGAAGCCAACAATTACCGGCTATGGTTAAACTGACCGACTTTGACTGTGGACAGATAATTTGGAAGTGAATTTCTGAAATGCATTAGAAACGTAGACAGACCCATTAGTAGTACGATTTTATTAATCTTCTGATCATTCAGTGTACATTAGAGAAACCACAAGGAGACTCTGGGGTTCTTTTGAAAGATTTCCACTGTGCAGTAGCAAGACACTCAAACATTGATTGACATAAAATTAATGAAATCTCTGCATGCATCACTAGTTGTTATTATATGAGGAATAAAATATGAAAATGTTAAAAGTACATTTACATTCTCTGAACCCCAAGGAATGGATGTTAGTTTTTTTTACAGCTACCTCATCATCAAACATTTCAAATCCACTGGCTTCACTACAGCTTCAGAAGCTGTTGATAAGTCAGTATAGACTGATGATTTCAACTTCCGCCTTCATTTTCCAATAAAAAAAATTCAATAAAAAATCCAACATTCTAACGTTATGGGACAGAAGTGCATGGGGATTTATTTTAGACAAAAAAGGAACACTGAGACAAAAAGTACAGAAAACATTCAGTATGGGGATTAGGTGAGGTCTGTGGCAGATGAGGAGACAGGATCAGGGTAACTGTTGGTTCTTGGAATCCAGCAGCTGTGAAAAAAAAAACTTTACATATTAAATAAAAGACATAACACTGAAAGCCACAAGCAGAACACATTCAAACTTAGTAAACATTCACAAATGAATGCGTGCCCAAACCCCAGTTCCGACACAGTTTTAAGACAAAATAATTAAAACCAGAAATGGGATACAGCTGTGCGTCATCTCTGACAATTACATAACATACAAATTAGCAAGTATGACAATCAATCTTTATAAGAACTGCCAGATTTTCCAAGATACCCTGTAGAATGTACCAGCTAATTTATTTGAAATTTGCACACATTATAACCTGGCACACCACACACCTTAAGTGTATTACTGTTTACTGCACTTTAGAATGTTCTCATTTATGTAGAAACATTATTTTGAAGGTATCATTGTATTAAAGCATGTTTTTTCTAAAGAGCTAAGACTTTTTCATTGTCATTATCTATCATATTAATTAAGTTTGTATTTTTATAAAAAAAAAGGTTCCTCTGGAAGCTCCTGTTTCCTCTTGCAGTACAAAGACTTAATTGGTGTCTCCATTCATGTTTGTTTAACTTTATGAATTTTGTGTGTGACTGTGTGCCTTATAATGGAGTGACTCCCTGTCTAGAGTTGCCAGGTGGGAACCGGCTGGCCTCGACCCTGTGTGGATTAAGCGAATGATAACTCATAAATTAAATGTTCTAAAAAAATCTATGAATAATTTTATAAAAAAAGTCTAAGGTGTCTAAGACATTTGTTCTCTACTGTATACCCTATATCCTAATATATTTGCTCTCTATATATTTGGGCAGCACCATGGAGTAGTGTGTAGAGCTTTTACCTCATAACAAGAAGGACCTGGATCATTTCTGTGTCTAGTTTGCATGTTGTGCGTGTGGGTTCCTTCCACACTACAAATTAATTTATGATAGGTGAATTGGATATGATACAGTATGTATTAATATAACCGTCATCCTAGAGGTCTACATGTGACTGATTTTTTTAATCTCGCTCCTGCCAGCTCCCGCCCACCACATACACTTTCCAATCTCTCCTGCCTGCAGTCGCAACATGAGTTAAATTCATTATATCGAGTGTTTCTTATGTACGTACACAATTATTTAGCAAAATATGAAACAATTAATCCAATTCGAAAATTCCCAGCCTGTGCATTTCTAGTGTTTTTCTGTTTGCATGTTCTCCTTATGTCCGTGTGGGTTTTAACCTTTGAGTGCTTGGGTTTTCTGGAACTGTTCCTATTTTCTTGCAAGGAACAGTTATCCACATGGCGTGTAGGTGTGAGTTGTCAGTTATTCTCCTTGCTAAATGCATTAAATTGAGCATTGATTGCAGCCAGATCTATAATCTTGTAGAAAATATAATTTCCGCCAAAGGTGGATTTCATACCCTGTATGAAGGGATTACTGATTCAGGAATAAAAAGGAAAATAAAATTCATTTCAATTAAATAAATAAATACATGCATTAATAATAATAATAATAATAATAATAATAATAATTACAATAATAATACATATAGCCGCAAACAGCAATTCAATGGTTCCAAGCAAAACTAGCTGAACATGAGCACTATATGATGCTAGTCCCTGAATTTCACACAGGTTAATTCCTATGGGGTAAGTTAGAATGGGTTGCTGTCACATTTGGAATAATTGATGTCTTCTTTAGAATTAATTTTCATGTTCTGCGTTGAATCATTCAATAAAGAATGATTTTATATTTAGAAACATTACTTTCTAACAAAAAAGTGATACAGAAATGTTTGCAAGTATATGTCTACAGCTTATAAAATTAAATACTACTTATCTTATTAAGAAAATGAGGTTTGGTGGGTAAATAACTGCAAAGCACATATTGACCTACTGTAGTTTTTACTATACGTATACTGCACTTTAGTGTTTTGTTTATATCTAGAAACCTATTCATTACATCATTTTTGTGCCTAAGACTTTTGCACAGTGCTGTACATTAAGATGCCTGGAACACCAACTTGATTAACAACTATAAGGATAAGTCAATAATTAATCACATTTTTAGTTTAGAATTTCAGGAGTTAGCTATAATGTAACTGGAGTTTGGATAAGTTTCATCTCTCCCTAGTAGAAGTAAAAAACACTCCAACCTCTCCAAATTCTGCAGGTTATATTTAGATTCCTCTTTGGAAGCAAAGGATGGAGTGTAGCATGGTTAATGAGCCATTTTTTCCCCTGGTGTGTGCCATTATTGGAAATGGGTCATTCACTTGGCTATTTTCTTTCCCAATGGATGTCATTGGCTAGATTATATGTCCCTCACTCACGTCCTGTACCAATCCATGCATGTCATGTAACCTCTTCAACTCCAGTTAGGAGAAGCTTACTCGCTCTTTCTGGAATTTAATGATTTGCCTCCGTGGTGATGGATTCTAGGTAAAACCGGAGGTAAGCGTGGAGCAAGCCTTTTCTGAGTGACATTTTTCATGAATGTGCTGACAGCACAGTAATGATATTAATAAATTTGCCTGAACAATCCACTTTGGCTCTTTTTTCTTCAGAATATTAACTTCAATTTTTATGGGAAACCATCCTTTCTATCCTGCCAGATTTTTTTTAAATGAAAATGACAAAATCAGTGCAGTTAGGGTATATTTTACTTGCCTGACTTCATCAGCATCTACAGACAGAGGAGTACTTTGTTAGATGGGTTCAGTTAATCGTATTAAGGAAGGAAACCGATAGGAAAAGACAGGGCTCTCTGTCTTTATGACTCATAAGGCATGCGAGCAATATATGGAGAAAGGACATTAATGATAGGACACCTTACTATCGCTGTATTGAAGCCTTTAATTATCAGAGCTTTCCATTTAACGAAAGATAAACTGCTCAATAATGAAGAACACAGGATATTAAACCGGAGCAGCAAGATCAAGTTCTTAAGCAGTAATAACTTTGCTAGTGAACTGACAGATTAGCATATATCACTTTCCTGCTACATTGATGCAAAGATTAAGTGATATTTGATGCAAAGTTAATCTTGTGATACTCTTTTACTAATAATTTAGCACACATTTCACTTTTCCTTTAAAATTCATACTCATGTGTATTGTAAAGTACAAATAATTTCATTTGCTGCCTTATTTAATCAATAGATCTGAAAACTTTACATCGGGTTAACTGTGTATGTCCGAGATACAAAAATATACATGTGATTATACACACTGAACGATCACTCGAATAGTAAAACCTGAAAGTGGCATATGAGCACAGATAAAGTGTTGGACAATTGGCAATCATTTAAAGTGTTGGACAATTGGCAATCATTTAAAGTGTTGGACAATTGGCAATCCTTTAAAATGTTGGATAATTGGCAATCATTTAAAGTGTTCATCTGCCCACCTCTGTGCTGAATGCAGCTTTTACAGATACAGTATATACGCATATCTACTGTGTCTTTATTTTACAGTTTAGGCAGTTGTTTGTATTGGTACCATGTGGATCATTTCTGGAAGTATGCTAGCTCTAGGTTCATTATACAATCACTAGTGCTGACATAATGTCTTAGCACTTTTTTGTTACTTGCTTTGAATAACTGAAATCTAAAAAAATATGTACATTTAAAAATAGTAGTCTAGTTAATTCTAGTATTTAAATAAATATTTTTTTATGGATACACCATTTATATGTATACATCTAATAAAATGGGAATGTTTGGTAATATTTGTGGCACATTAGTATATGGGAAGGGGGAAATTTGGATGGGTGGTGACCCTAGCGGCCATTTTGAAGTCGGCCATTTCTGATCCAAATTTATTTTTTTCTATGAGAAGAGGGTCATGTGACACATCAAACTTATTGAGTATCTGTAGTTTCAGGTTCTGCACATCTCGTATCTTCATAGCATAGACAATTGCCTTCAGATGACCCCAAAGATAAAAGTCCAAGGAGGTCAGATCGGGAGACCTAAGGGCTATTCAACTATTCATTTAGGAATGCTCAGACCTGACACCTATAATGTGGTGGTGCAACATCTTGCTGAAAAAACTCAGGGAACGTGCCAGCTTTAGTGCATAAAGAGGAAAACACATCATCATATAGTAATTTCACATATCCTGTGGCCTTGGGGTTTCCATTGATGAAGAATGGCCTCATGTTCCAATCCATATAAATGGCCCACCCCGTATATATATTTTGTTTTTAATTTGAGAGGAACCAGAGCCACCAGAGGAGAATTTTAAGGCTTCAGGTAGAACATGCAAACTCGACCGCCCCATTCCACTCAGGGATCAAATTCAGGATAGTCTTGCAGTGAGATGCCAGCGCTACCCACTGCACCACCTTGCCACATTATAAAATCCTTACTGCATGTACCCGATATAAATGTAATTAGGAAAGTCCTTGGTTTATATACGTTTGAGTTAATATAACATATATGAGGAATTATGAGATATTTTAATACTGCATGGGTCCATACAAGGTACAAGGGATATACTATGAACATTGCTTTTTTATTTTATCTAATTTGCTGTTTATTTTTGACCCTGTGAGAAATGCCAATGCATGCAAGAATTCAAGACAAGTTTCATTCCGACAGAGAGGTTTTGTCAGTTTGACACTCAGATAACCCAATTCTCTTTCAGAACATATACAGAGGAAAGAGAGAAACGGGGCAAATTGTTGTTTTGCTGAAGAATGCTGCAGAGCACACTGTCAGCTGCGAGGAAAAAGATGTTTGTGTGACGAACGAGGATAGGCACTCAACCTTTACAGCAACATAAAAAAAAATCACTGGGCCAAGAATTGTTTAATTTGTGAGAAAATGTGCTGGTTTTAAAATAGTTACCAGGATGTTAGGAATTTTTTTTATTTCAGTTTTTCATTTCAGGTGAAAAATTAAGTGCTTAAGTAAGTGTCATTGGAAGACGTAGGTCTTCAGTCTGTCTATAAATATAGCAAGAGATTATGCTGTTCAGACAGTCAATGCAATCTCATTCTACCGCCTAGGTTTCAGAGAAAAGTCTGTATAATTGTCTTCTATGGTGTTCTGGATGATGGTGGGTCAAATATAGACTTTATTTTACTAAAGACACATTTAGATTTATATTATATATTTATTATTATTATTATTATTACTCTAAGACAGTGGGTATCAGCAGCGGGGGTTTGGACATGCGCAGTTTCTGTGTAGCTTAGTGGATGCAGAGAAGCTGAGCTGACTGAGACTGAGAGCCAGTGTGAGAGCTTTGGGATAGGGGACAGACGCATGTTTAGGACGGTAACTGTAGGGCAATATATGCTTTCACAACAGAGTCTCCAAGTCTCAAAAACACTAGAAAAATCGCTAGATTTGTCGCTAATTGCTTTTGGAAAAAAAAAATGTCTCAAAGGGTCTGAAAAGTTGCTAAGTTGATAGCACTATTTCTAGGCAAGCATCAAGGATTTATATCTGATGCAAGCTGCTACAGGAAGTCAGTGAGGCGTTTGCAGAAAGGTAGTGACATGGCTGAACTTGTGAGTGTTGAAAACAAGGTGAGCTGCAGCATTCTGTATGAGTTGCAGAAGTTTGATACAATATTTACACTGCTGTGCAAAAGTATTAGCTACCATATACTATTTTTGTTAGTGATGTACAAGCTAATAAACTCAGATAGGACAGAAGACTTCCAAACATTTCTGTTTCTACAAAGAAAATATAAAAAAAATATATTGTTTGTATTTCTGTAAAAACATAATGGATTCTGCTGGGATTTGCTACAGAAGATGCAGAAGATCCAAGATACTCAGTTAAACTTACCAGATAATTTACTTATCAAAATGAACCAATTTCACTTTAAAATATAATTTAGAAAAAATCAAACCAATTACTCACTCTCAGTAATATATTAGTGTTTACTGTACACGTTAAAGAATTTTTATTATTTTATTATTTTTAAAGGCATCTTTGATTTATTTGTACAGTATTAAGCTGTTATGGTCTTGGAGAATCTGACAGATTCCTCTGGAGACCTTGACTGTCACACTTGCTTTTTTCACAAAGTGGTATGTTATGTAATGTGTAGCTTCATTTATTGACATTAAGTATTTTTGTATTATGCATAATATTTTGGGTGGCACGCTGGAGCAGTTGGTAGTATTGTCATCCCCCGACAAAAAGGTCAGGAAATTTCTGTGTGTAGTATTCTCTGGTGCTCCGGTATCCTCCCACATATTAAATATGGATTAAGTGGATTAAGATAATGAATTAACGATATTTTTGTGGAAAGGAATGTTGTGATAATACAAAATCCTCCTCTACTTAGTCAATAATGTAAAAGCCATGAAATAAACCAAGTTTGTACTAAATAATTAGAATGCTGTAGATTTTTGCAGAGTAAGATACATTTGCCCTGTGGTTAGAAGATTCCTTAGACTTTACCAATTCACATACAGTTTAATATAGTGTTCCAAATCAGAATTATATGGTATGTTATTCTAACTATTGTCCTTTATGCCAGTGAACCCATAAGTGACTAAAGTTCAGTTTAAAATAGCATTTGCTAGACAATATCTTGCAATGCAAAGACCTCAACTTTACAAGAGCTAAATTAAAGCTGACATCATCTTAATATTCCTTATATTGTATATGCACAACAAATCCTGCATTTTGTTCATATGATGTCATGAGCTATAATTTGGAAATGTCACATGTGCATTATTAATATAGTCTTTAGAAGCATATTCCAGATTGTGAGCCCTTTTTCAACGAAGACATTGGAACTTATATACAGCATATACACTATATTTCCAAAAGTATTCACTCACCTGCCTTGACTCACATATGAGCTGATCTATAGGGTTCAATAAGTGAAAGTGGAAGTGATAGATTTTGCCACTATGCTTTCACACAGCGGAATTGGTCCTCTGCATTTAACCCATCCGTGCAGTGAAACACACAAATACACACACACACTGGTGAAGTGAGCACACGTTCCCGGAGCAGTGAGCAGCCAGCACAGCGCCCAGGAAGCAACTAGGGGGTTAGGTTATTTGTCCAAGGGCACTTCAGCCATGACTTGTCGGTACTTGGAATCGAACCAGGGACCTTCCGGTTACGAGTGCCTCCATTCATTTGGAAATGGGAGTTAGTTCAGAGTCTGGAAGGAGAGAGAAAGAGTGAGCATGGGAGACAACTTCGGATGACTGCATTTATTACCCTAATGCCGCGTGTCACACGGCAGATATGCAATATCATCTGAGGTGGAAAAAAAAATGTGCCTTCGTTTCTTCTCGATATTTGCACTGCCAGTCACGCCACAGTCGCTCTTTCTCACACTCTCTTTCACACACACACACACACACACACACACATTCGCACACCCTTCTTGCTCTCGGTTCAATTTAAGACGCCTTATTAGCATGACACCGGTGACTGAGTGTGGCGAATGTAGAAGAAAACTAAAATGTCATAAGAAATAGAAATCAATCCAGAAAAAAGTAGAAGACAAATGAATTGTAACCAACAGAAGGTAATGTTGCTGCCACACTACACATATTTAGGAGCTAGGAAATTTCACGACTGACTATGTGGCATCCGATCACAGTTCCACGCTGCAAATCACCGAGCTCCTGAGAGCGACGCATTGATTTTATACACATGTGAACATGGAGGTGATTGCAACACCAGGTTCCCATAATTTGGATGGGCGAGCAAATATTTTTGGCAATATAATGTATCAAATAACATACAGTATGGTTAGGAATGACCAGAATGGACAGTATTAGGAATGAGAACATCAGAGGGACAATTGGGAGACGAAGTTAGAGAGGGCCGATTGAGATGGTTTGGACATGCGCAGAGGAGGGACAGTGGATATATTGGTAGGAGGATGTTAGAAATGGAGCTGCCAGGCAGGAGACAGAGAGGAAGAACAAAGCAAGGGAGAAATAATAATAATGATAATAATAATAATAGTGGCACGGTGATGCCAGGTGGGGCGATCTTGCATTTTCTTGTGCCTTTCCTCTGGGTACACTGGTTACACCCGCAGTACAAATACATGCATGCTAGGTTCATTGGAGATGCTATATTGTCCCGTTTTCAAGGCAGAATGGGTGAAGGTTACTTCACGAAGGGCATCCAGTGGAAAACATTTGCCAGGTTGCCAATTCGACTCACTGTGGTGCCCCCCCTGATGGCAGGGAAAATCTGAAATACAAACAGCAGTAGAGTTGATGTAATTTGTAAAACACACTAGCTGTTGTGTGTCTTTCTTTCTCTCTCTCTCTCTTTCTCTTCTGCCTTCACTCTCTTTCTTCCTCTCTATCTCTCACTCTCTTTTTTTTTCTCTGTCTTTCGCTCTTGCTCCCTCTCTCTCTCTTTCTCTCTTGCTCTGCATCTCTCTGTGCCTGTGGTAGGAGAGTGGCACTCTCATGTCTGTTTCCACTCACACAAAAAGCATGTACTGTATGTAATTTAACTCTATTAAGCCTTGATCTGACAGACTGGTTCTACACACACACACAAACACACACACACAAACACAACAGAGAGTGAAAGAGTGTTTTGATGAAATGCCTTGCTTGTAGATGTATTTTTCATTCGCTATGGCATGTGTGTGTGTGACTGCAGCTTCTACCCTTGCAGAGCTGCATGTCTATATGTCTGTCTTGTCTGAACACTCAAGTGTTGCTCTTCGCATCACTAATAAACACTTGGTGTAATCAGGCCCTGTTAAGTGAATTACAGACTCTGCGCTTGCTGCTCTGCATGCTGCCCTTATCTTTCCAGTTAGACGAGCAAAGGACCCACTCTTGCAGTCTTATCTATTCCGTCTCATTCATCATGCATTTGCATCAGAACCAGCTTAAGAAAGCAAACACTTAGGATACAGTGGGGTTACAGGGGGATTCATTAGCTGACTACAACCAACAACAAACAAAGTGAGCCATAACTAAACATACACACACACACACATGCTCTCACGTATGCACAAACAAAAGGGCGGATGTAAATGCTTGAGGTGGTTGTAAATTCCACACACACACACACTTAGTCACACACATGCAGGATAGTAATAAGTAAAACATTGAATGATGTCATGTGATGTTGTGGATGTTATATCAACATATTTCAGATACATATATTTCCAAAAGTATTTGCTCACCTGCCTTGACTCACATATGAGCTAATCTATAGGGTGCAATATGACCTTGGTCTACTATTTTCAGCTATAACAGCTTCAACTCTTCTGGGAAGGCTGTCCACAAGGTTTCAGAGAGTGTATTTTGGGAATTTTGGTCCGTTCTTCCAAAAGCGCATTTGTGAGGTCACACACTGATGTTGGACGAGGAGCCCTGGCTCTCAAGTCTTTGCTCTAATTCATCTCAAAGATGTTCTCTCAGGTTGAGGACAGGCCAATCAAGTTCATCCACACCAGACTCTGTCATCCATGTCTTTATGGACCTTGCTTGGTGGAAGTCATGTTGGAAGAGGAAGGGGACAGTTCCAAACTGTTCCCACAAACGTGGACGCATGGAATTATACAAAATGGCTTGGTACGTTGAAGCATTCATACAACTGTGGCCAAGGAACTGATTCTGATCATTTGTATGGGTGAGCAAATACTTTTGGAAAGGTGGTGTATATCAATGGCACTGTTCAAAAGTACTTTATTAGCATGAATGTTTAAGGTGCATTGTTGCTAATGCTCACGCTCTGTCCCTGACTCTCTTTCTCTGTCTCTCTCAAAATAATTTCTAAATAGCTTTATTTGTATGAATTGACAAATAGCAATTTTAAAAAGGACACGTCGGAATCTGCCCGAAAACTGAGATCACTTCCACCGTCGCATGTAATGCAGTCGATTGCACATACTTCAATTCATGGAGTGTATTTTTTTCATTCAGTTTGCTTCATCTTAACTGGACAAATGAATACTCAGGGCCACTTTGGAGTGACTCACTGTACGATCAGAGATAGAGATAGAGAAGAGCTTGAGTCTGGGTGTTTTAAGACGCTATTTTATGATGGAAAAGATTTTGTAGCAATGTACTGAATATTTCGGTCATTTTTTTTTCTTGTGACATTTTCTACGCGCACGCCCACACACACATGCACACACTTTCACCATTCCACCTTTTTCTCCATTGACCTTCACCTTCCGTCCATTCTGCATCCATTCTGTTTCTTATTCCCTTTTGCACAGGCTCTGACATCTCTTCACTGTGTGTGTGTGTGTGTGTTGTTTGCTTTGACTGACTATGTGTGGCAGCATGGGTTCTCCTCAGCAGGAGAAAGGCACGAGGAATAGACAGAGGAATGTTAACGGGGTGTTCTGGGAGAATGACAAGCTGAGACACGATACTCGGTAGACCGATGCCTGATTGACAGCGCTTAGACGTGACAGCCAGATGAGTTTGTGTGTGTGTATGTGTGTGTGAAAGAGAGAGAGCAGTCCGGGGCAGTTAGGTAAAAAAAAAGAGGTGCATTCATGAAGTCATGCTATTATGTTTAGGGCCTTTTATTTTGTGCCCGAACATCCGACGGATTTCCGAACGTGTGGCTTGTTTTCTTTCTCTCTCATCACTTCAACGTTGTCTCACTCTGTTTGTCTTCATAAACAGGTATTTCCAGTTGCCCGTGTGTGTCTCTCTCTATCTCTCTTTATCTGTCTGTCTTTCTCCCTTGCTCTTTTTTATCTCCCTGTCTCCTTTAGCAGTAAGGCGACACATATCTGAGGCAACACAGCTGACGCAATGATGAGCACACACAATAAAATCAGCGAGTGGCAGGAGGAGAGAAAGCTCTCGGTGCCTCCTGTATACGCAACACTTCAGATCAAAATCATTCGCGATAGGGTATACATAGATAAACTTCTAATGGCAAAAGTATTCGCTCGCCTGCTTCAAACGCATATGAACCTGAGTGTGATCCCATTCTTTTACCATACTGCCCATCCTTTAAGATATAAGCTTCAGTTTTTTGAGCAGTCTTACAGAAAGTCAGACACTGGTGTTGGAAGTGAAGACCTCTGCTAATCCAAATATTTGCTACTTCATGGTATTATGGCTGACATTTTGTCATCCATAACATCCATTGTCTTCTTCTTGTACTTATATTATATACACATGACTCTTGGCGTGGCTATTGCCCCACGTGTCTGATACAGAATATAGGGATTACCTTCCTGGGCGTGTTTATTTTCATTGAGATGGCACGCCTCACGCCTACTGTAAAGTTGGCCTGTACGAGGCACTTTATTTTTACTCGTGATGATTCGTTTATCTGCTTTTGCCAATTAGATAAATACAGGGGTTAGACAATTAAACTGAAACACCTGGTTTTAGACCACAATAATTTATTAGTATGGTGTAGGGCCTCCT
>JAOUQV010201948.1:0-14753 GCA_028565295.1 Aspidoras spilotus
GTCCCAAGCCCGGGTAAATGGTGAGGGTTACGTCAGGAAGGGCATCCGGTGTAAAACATTTGCTAAGTAAAATATGCAAATAATTTTGAATGATAAGTTTCATACAGATCAGTGATCAAGAAGTGCTACAATATACAATTATATGCATACTTTGCATATATTCACATGCCTCATATTTTCAAAGTATCCACAGAACTCGGGAAGCACAGATAATATCAAAGCAAATTTACAATGTACTGCTTATTCTACAGAGACGTCATAGAGAGCATCCTGAGCAGCGCCATCACTGTCTGGTTTGGGAACCGCACTGTATCAGATCGTAAGTCTCTCCAGCGAATAGTGAAGACAGCTCAGAAGATCATCGGTGTGTCTCTCCCCTCCATCACTGACATTTACACCACACGCTGCACCCGCAAGGCATACAGGATTGTGGGTGACCACACACACTCTTCAACCTTCTGCCGTCTGGAAAAAGGTATCGAAGCATTCGAGCCCTCACATCCAGACTCTGCAACAGTTTCTTTCCTCAGGCGATCAGACTCCTCAACAACCAGAGTCGAAAATGAACACACACACTCCCTGGTTAAAAAACACCCATTACTACCTCATACAGCACAATGCAACTTTTACACAATTACAGTGTCTCCCCCGACACTTGTCCCCTATACTTGCTAATGCTTATCTAATGCACTGCGTGTATTTATTGTTCTCTACTGTTTGTATTTTTTGTCCTGTACTGTTTGTATTTATTGTTCTGTACTCTGTATTTATTGTTCTGCAATGTTTGCACTAGTACACTTTAATGTTGTATGTAGCACCTTGGTCTGGAGGAACGCAATAGTCACTGGTAGCTATATTTATTATTATTATTATTTTTTTTTTTATCCATCAAAAAACAGACTAACCTGTAAGCCCTATAGACATTTTTATTTATTTATTGTTTAACGTCATCCTCAGCACCAGTGTCTATTCTAATGACATTTACATGGTCATACTCATACACAAGCCTCATTTCATACGTAAAGTCATATATCAATACACAAATGAATGACAATTTAGCATTTCCAATTTACCTAGAATGCATGTCTTTGGACTGTGGGCGGAAACCGGAGCACCCGGAGAAAACCCACACGAATACGGGGAGAACATGCACACTTCACACAGAATTTCCCTAGGTCTGCCCCCCCAGGGTTTAAACCTGGGTCGCCCCTATAGACATAAAACTTGGTAAACCATCAAACCATACAGCAATATTCCAACTATATGTACTGTGTTTCTTTTAGACATTCAAGCAAAAAAAAACTGGCCTGAATTCCTTAGCAAACATATTTGGTTCAAAGCCAATTAGGTAGATAAATCATTTTAGCAAAAAAATTTGTATTTTGGAGTCAATTAGATGTATAATTGTTAATTAATTAAAGGTAAAATAAAAACATATCAACTGACTTATTTGGGCTACATTTAATCTGCTGTAACTCTGTCAGTGTTTGAGATGCAAGATATTCAACATACTCTGACCTGTGTACACCAATACCAGTCTCCTCAAATTACAGATTGATCACATTCTTCAGTATTTTTACAACTCTTTAAAAATTACCCAATGCCCCCAAAACCACTCATTCCTGTTATTTTTTAAATAAAACTAGACTCCCAAAATTTTGTAGGGATACTTGTCCTTTCTCATTTGAATTTGTATTGTGTTTGTGAATGTGTATTGAAAATCCCTCAATAATATGTATTATAAATTTAAGCAAAACAGATGTGTATTTAAACTGTTATACCTGACACATCTTTTCCATTAATTCACACAATTTACAAATCAAAATGATTGTCACACCTTGCACTCAGGTGAGGATAGTCGTGCCCTGAAAGGTCGTGGGATGCAACAGAAATGATGGCAACTCGGAATAGCGTATAGAGTGCAAGTGTGGTTATTAATGATGCCGGCACAAACAAAATCACCAAAAACCCAAACAAACAAAACTACCAAACAGACTACTTACAGCACTATACACACAAGAAAGCCAAAAAAAAGGACGCCTCACCTCGCCTTGCCTCATCCAATATATAACCATCCACACTACTCCCCTTTACCAGCTCGAAATGAGCCATTAAATAGGCTAGCACTGGCCTGCTTTAAACATCAAATCCAACTGTTTGCCCCTGTAGGGGGTATCAAGTAATACCAGGATCAAATTAAATAAACAAACCACCTAACACAATACATACATAATCAATATTTGATCCAATTTAAATCAAACATTTTGAATAACAATGATCCAAGAAAAAATACACAATATTTAAAATTATATAAACCCAAGAACTCCCCTTTAAATGGTATAATCCAAAGTGGGCCCTACTTGGAATGCCTTAATTTTGCTCAGGAATTTTAAAAAGGCAATCCAAAAAGGGTTTTGGCCCTTTATACTCTAAAGAAAGATGCAAATCTAACGGTGAGTGTACCTGCTTTAATCTACCTGCTAACAGTGAAAGATTTAAAACCAAGTAACATAATTTAACTGATAGAGGTGAGTTAAAGAAAGATGATTAGCATTAGTTGAGACACTGAATGTGGAAATTGGTATGTACTGCCAGTCTAAAACAGGAACAGAACAGGACTGAAAGCAAGATTGGTGGTTCTGTCACAATGATCAAATACAAACTTTGGTACAGTGATTGTTTTAATTGGTTCTAAGGTGTGACCATCTATCCATTAGTTTCTGCATAATCCGCATGGGGTCACGGGCCAGCAGATGCCCACCCGGCAAAAGGTGTGATCATTGTTTTGATAAGTGTGGCAGTTCTCTAATAGTTAATAAGGATTGTAAAGATTTAAATCTTAATTACGACGTTCTCTCGCTATCTCTCTATTTCTGAAAGACGTGCATGGGCACACAAATATGCAACATGCGCAAACACCATGTCATAACTTTAGTTATTTATCCACAACTCACTTTTTTACATCTAAATGATCACCATGGGTATCTCTCGCTTACAATCTCTTTAGTTAAACTAAATGTAGTTCATGTTCTACCTGCCACATTTAAAGCATTATTGTCTTATCTGTTCTCTTTTGATAAAGAAGTAATGTGGAAATTTTGATGCTTCCATCTAAACCTTGTTAATACTACCTAAGTTAATACTGTTATCCAGAAATGTTCACTTTTCTGTTCCAGTAAAGGCAGTGAGCATAAGGCCATGGCCACAGGGGGTAGTTCCCAATCAGCCCCCAGAAATTAGCCATGCTTACCCTGTGTAATTATGTGCCCATCATACTCTTGGTTAAAAGCCCAGTTACTATAATTTGTCCACAGATGTGACAACTAGCATGCCTTAAAATACACTATGGGCAGTATCGCCAAGTTTATAAGGCGATTTTGTCGCTAGGTTTAGTGTCTAGGTTTAATTTTCTTTAGACCTATATAGTGATAGACTTTCTTATCTCCCTCTCTGATGTAGCCACATATTCTGACCGCATAGAAGTTTACACAGCGGCAAATATGTGCAGCAGTTCCCAGAATATATCAACCGATATCAGTTTATTAACGATGAATATTAAAACATCGGTGGTTAAATAAATTGTTTTTTTTATGCCACTTGCCCACCAAGACTTGACATACATATTAACATTGATAATTCTTTGTTGGAACTATATCCACTGCCTCATGAGCTGTGCTGGGTCCGTATATATGGGTGGAGCTAAAAATAGTTGCAGACTATTGATTGACCAAATACAGTCGCCACAGACATCCTGTTTAATGTCTTTGGCTGGTAAATCTAAAAAAAAGTATTTCAAATCATAGCATCATAAATACAATATATCTGAGTTATTTATTTATTTTAAACTTGGGCACTGCAGCAAACATATTTGCACCATTGTCTGTCACAACTGCCTTGTCAGTTATGCCCTATTCTTCTGTGATCTGTTTAAGTGCTAAACAGATATTATCTGCTGTATGATGCCCATGGAAAGTGTGGGTTTCCAAAACAAATTCCCTTATTTGCCAGTTTTCAATGAGATGACGTGTTGGTCAAATATGCCTCTGAGGAAACTGAGGTCCACATAGCAGTAGTAAGTACAACACTACAGCATTTTTCAAGGATGCCCTGACTTTGATTTTCATTCATCAAACATCTTAACAAGATCAGTCTCTGTCATTCTTTTCTTCCTGGGAGTTTATATTTTGGGCCAAGAGCCCTCCCAAATCCTTGGAAACCTTGGTTTTTCACTATGGACAGAGGCTGGAGAATCATCTGTCCCAGGCATTGTGTGACTGTTGCTGCTCTTGAGGAATCATCTTTAAACAATATGAAATCACACGGCAAAACAAATTATACAAACACTTGCTGTTTTATAATACTGGGTAACTCAAAAATTGAAATTTCCAGTAAAATATTTAGTAAATAAATAAATAAATAAATGCCACAGTAATTGCAGAAGCTTGACAATAACTACATTTTAATGTTTACTTAACAGAAAATTAGCCTGATTGTACAAAATAATAGATACATTTTATGAATAAAATGTTCACTGAAAGTTCAACATGGCTGTTTTATCACAATTACTATAATTTACACCTAGTATATGTAATCTACTTTAAATTATCAATTAAACTATCAATTCTTTAGGAAAACTTACCTGAATAAATCATCTCAGTGATGTACATATTTGTACTCCAAGCTGAACTTATGCAGTATTTTGTTGAAGCATGTATTTATTTCGTTATTTATTTAATAACTTTATTTATTGATTTGAACAACTGCAACAGTAACAGCGCCGCTTAAAGCTCCACATTTTCTCCCTCTGTAACTGAAAAGTGGCTGCCTGCGGCACCGAAGGCCTCCGCCAGGGATGTCTGTCTTCCCCTAGCAGCACCTGACACTGTGCTCTCCTCTTCTGACCGCCTTATCATAAAAGCCTCATATTCGACATTGTGGTTCAACATGAGGTGTTGCCACACACATCACAAATAGCATCTTGGCTGTTTGTGGAGCTGAAATAGCTCCACACATGACTATGTTTGCGCTCTGCCATTGTGTACAGACTGAGTGAGTGGCTGAGCAGCGTGCCGCAGTGCTTACGCGTTATGCACTGACCCAGGTGGAAGAAAAAGTAGTTCCCACCAACCGCATATCACATAGACAAGATCTCAATAAAATTAGTTCCTGTTAGTGATATGCATCACCTTAAATGTCTAAGGTATTAAAAGTATCGATATTTTGATTTGAAAATTAATTTTAGAGCACAAAGATCTGCACAAAGATCTGGTATCTGGTATCAGAGGTATTGATATTTCAGTATCAATCCGCGCATCACTCTTGAAATGTCACGAGTTAAGACTTGGTAGCTAGAGTATACATAGAATTATAAGATGGCACAATAAAGACTAGATAAATAAGAACAATGCAACAAAGGTCTGAAGGCTTTAAGTGCTGTCATAAAATTAAAACATCATGAAAATTGATTTATTTCCATAATTCCATTCAAAAAGTGAAACTTGTATACTGTACACATTTGTTACACACAGACTGATATATTTTATGTGTTTATTTCTTTTAATTTGATTATTATAACTGACAACAAATAATGCTAACTGAAAAGTATCATATACAGCACTCAATACCTAGTTGAGGCACCTTTTGCCTAAATTACTGCAGCAAGGCTATGTGTCATAGAGTCGATCAGTCTGTGGCACTGCTCAGGTGTTATGAGAGCCAAGGTTGCACCGATAGTGGCCTTTAGCTGTACTGCATTGTTGAGTCTGGCCGGTGACATCTTCCTCCTTACAAAACACCATAGGTTTTCTATAATGTTAGAATCAGATCAGGTGAGTTTGCTGGTAATTAAGAACAGGGATACTATGGTCCTTGAACCAGATATTTGTAGCTTTGGCACTGTGTGCACGAACCAAGTCCTGTTGGAAATTAAAATCAGCATCTCCCAAAGTTGGTCAACAGCAGGAAGCATGCGGTGTGCTAAAACTTCCTGGTAGTCAGCTCCATTGACCTTGGACCTCAGAAAACACAGTGAACCAACACCAGAAGATGGCATGGCTTTCCAAACTATCACTGACTGTGGAAACTTTATACTATATCTCAAGTAACATGGATTCTGTGGCCCTTCTCTCTTCCTCCAGACTCTGGGACCTTGATTTCCAAAGAAAATGCAAAATTAACTTTCATCAGAGAACTTAACTTTGGACCACTTAGCAGCGTTCCAGTTCCTTTTGTTTTTATACGCTTCTAATGCTGTCTTTTGGTTAAGAGTGGCTTGATAGAAGAATTGCGACAGCTGAAACCCATGTCTTGCATATGTCTGTGCACGGTGGTTCATAAAGCAGTCCAGTCTTTGTGAATCTCCCCCACATTTTTGAACAGGTTTTGTTTCACAATCCTCTCCAAGGTGCTGTTATCCCTATTGCTTGCACACTTTTTTTGCTACATCTTTTCCTTTCTTTGGCCTCTGTATTAATGTTTATGGACACAGCACTGTGAACAGCCAGCCTCTTTAGCAATGACCTTTTGTGTTTTGCCATGCTTATGCAAGGTGTCAGTGGTCTTTTGGACAACTGTCAAGTCAGCAGTCTTCCCTATGATTGTGGAGACTATAGAACTAGATTGCAGGACCATTTAATGGCTGTTGCAGATGTTTTGTGTTAATTAGTTGATTAAAGTGTGGCACCAGATGTCTTCAAGATTGAAACTATTAACAATATTTAAATTTTCTTAAAGACTAAATTTGGGTTCTTTATTAGTTGTCAGTTATATTCATCAAATTACTGTAAAAGAGATAAACACTTGAAATATCAGTCTGTGTGTAATAAGTGTGTATAATATAAAAGTTTCACTTTTTGAATGGAATTATGGAAATGAATCAACTTTTTCATGAGATTCTAATTTTATGACCAGCATCTGTATGTTTAGAGCATGAACTGGTGTGATTAAAATTCAAAGGCAGAAAGATGTCCACCTTTCACATAAAGCTTCTGTGTGACCCTGAGTGACATAGATAATGAGACAGAAGGTTACAGAAGGCCATGCTGAAGAGAAAGCGGTTCACTGTATTAATGAGATGTTCCTTAGAAACAGTGCTTCTGAAAAACCTCTTGTGGCTCATATATTTACCACTAACAATTATTTATTTATTTAACTTGATGTTCTGATGCATCTGCTAAGCACTGATTGATTGGCTGTCTCTTATGCAGGCTTATGAGATGGAGAGAAAAAGACAACTTTCCAAAGGTGTAAAGTAAAGGGGAATAAGGGGAGAACAGAAAAGGTTGGCAGTGAATAGATACTTGAAGAGACGAGCTGTGCAGCAGAAGAATAGTGGGAAGCATGATTATTAAAGAAAAAAGCTGACAAGTACAGAGTCATGAGAGTGCTTAAAATCAATGGCCAAAATGAAAAGATGGCACACTGTAGATGGAATTGGGTGGAAAAGCATTCAGTATCCAAGGCCACCAATATAAAAATCCATCAACATATCTGGCATCAACGTATATTAAACTTTTTTGAGCCCTTCACATAGAACTACTTTAGAGTTAATACTTTTTATTACTTGCTTTTGAGTTTTTTTCTTTTTTTCTAACTCAAAATAAATTATGCACTAACATAAAAAACAGGGAATGGCAAAATCTTTATATCAGTGCGACAGAGATTAACTAACAGCTATCTATCTGTGAAAAGAATTTTACTTTCCATTTTCCTGGCCTTGGTCATTGTGAAATATATTTTGATTGTCTATAAAGAATTGCTTTCATACTTGGTAAATGCATTCACATCCTACTGCTTATCATATATAAAGGATATAAAGGATTTTTTATGTATTCTTGTGTTTTTGAATGTATATGCAACTTAAATGTATTCTGTACATCAAACCTGCTGGATATAGTTACACCTAGTCTTGGTGCTTTATCCCCTATTGCAGCCAGGTTAAAAATCTGGAAGTGAAATTAAACTTAAGTCTTAAACTGGTCTTTCAGCTGAACTCTGTTGTAAAGGCAAGCTTCTTTTTGCCAGCTTTGCCTTTTTGCCAAGGTAAAAACCCTTTCTGCACCATAATGACCTTAAAAAATCCATCCATGCCTTTGTTAGCTCCTGTCTGGACTATTGCAATGTACAGTACATTGGACTAATCCAAGCATCGCTCCATGAAAGCATAATTGGAAGAGTTGTCAGGAAGTGCAGAATGCAAAGAATTAATTAACTAACATCATTTATTTAAAGAATCTTTTTTAAAATGGGATGAAGATTACTGAGAATCTAGAATATATTTTACTATTTTCAATTAATGTATGTAAGCAAAAGTGTCAGTGTGTGATTTAGTGGAAGTTATACCCAACAAAATCATACGCATGTATTTTCAGACATTGATTTATGGAAGTCATCAATCTCTTGCGTTCTCTCCTCTCAATTTTGCTTTCACTTTCTCATGCTATGACATGGAGCATGAGAACCATTTTTTTTTCTAGAATAAAGAATTTATCACATTGTTTTATTCTAATCCAGCGTCAGACCTACCAAACATATGTAAAGCATACTGAAATCTACTTTGGCTCTGTTAGGATGTGGTGGTATTTTGCTAGCATGGCTTTTATCCACCTGTCTATTTGAAGGTGACAATCATTTCAAATCAATAGATTGATATAACTGTTATCTATAATTAAACATTCCAACCTGTAAAGATGTAGAATCCATGCTGAATATTGCTGTAATATTCCAGTGGTTTCATAGTGGCCCAGTAACTTATTAATAGACTTCATGTTCAGAATATTGTCGGCAAATTGAAATGTTGCAGAGATCAATAATGCATTCTGCATGTTCAAAGCTAAATAATTACAATTAAATCTCCCGTGTCCAGTAATGATATTTTATATCACAGATTTCCTTGCTATTCTGATACTAAAATTCAGGATGGTATTAGCGATAGCAATATTTTGTGCAAATACAGCTACATAATTGTTTAATTATCAACTGCTATAAAAAAAATAATAAAAAAATAAAAATTTGCACTTTAATTCATGTTTACATGTTAACATGAATATACTGAACATGTAAATAACACTTCAACAAAAGCATCCGTCATTTCCCTCATTCACAAGTATTAAAGTAACGATAGCATATTTACTATCTTCCCGTTAGCCTGTTCTGTTATTTGCTAGCACCTTTCCTGTGATGGGCTGGTATGCGTATTTCAGAATTGGTAATCTACTGGGATATTCATTCAAAACCATTCTAGTGTTTACAGAGAATGGCCCAAAAGAAAAAAAGAAAATTTCCATAAAGCAGCAGTTGTGTAGATGAAAATGTTTTGTTGATGTGAGAGGTCAGAGGAGAACGCGCAAACTGGTTCAAGATGATGGTAACTAAAATAACCACTCTTTACTAGAAAGGTGTACCGGTCAGTGTATTCTATGAATAAAAAGTAATAAAAAAGTAAATGTAATATATAGGTTTACCAAGTTCAACAGCAACAGTGCTTAGCACCACTTAAATCTCCAAATGTTCTCTCGCTATACCTAGATAATGCCTGCCAGCTGTACCGTAGGACTCCACCACTGTGCTCTTCTCTTCTGTCTGCCTCATTATAACATACTTTTATTATAAAAGTATTCTGTAATATGATTTAACCTTAGGTGTTTTACAAGGGTTGTTATGTTGCGTATACTTTAAACAAGATATCAAGTTTATTTACTTTTCACTGTGTTTCTGTTAAGGATATACATTACCTCGAATGACTGTAGTATCAAATGTATCGATATTTTGATTTGACAATTGATTTTAGCATAAAGATCTGGTATCACTTATGTCCAGTGTATAATAACAAATATTAACACATAGATGATGTGTGTGTGTGTGTAGATACTGTACAGGTATATAGATACTATAGATAGATAAATACTGTACATGTAGAAAAATTGAGTACATGTAGATATATAGAGGGATGGATAAGATCCTATTTATGTATATAGTTATAGTAGATCCTGTACATGTAGATTGATACAGTAGATTGTGTACATGTACAGGGTGGGCCATTTATATGGATACACCTAAATAAAATGGGAATGGTTAGTGATATTAAATCCCTGTTTGTGGCACATTAGTATATGGAAGGGGAAAAACTTTAAGATGGGTGGTGACCATGCCGACCATTTTGAAGTCGGCCGTTTTGTGTCCAAATTTGACACATCAAATTTATTCAGAATTTCACAAGAAAAACAAAGGTGGTTTTAACGTAACTTTATTCTTTCATGAGTTATTTACAACCTTTTCTTTGTTTACAGTCATTGATATGTCACAGAGGTTAAGAGCGGATAGAAATTGTGTTGTCTAGTGAACGCAGTACCCGGGTCATTGAAGCTGATTTTAATGCAAGATGCCCTACAAGACCAGCCATCTCCCATGCTACAGTTAGCAAATTGCTTGCCAAGTTTCGTGCAACTTGTTCAGTGTTAGATTTGTCAAAATGTGGACGTCAGTGCTTCAGGAGCTAAGGCTGTTGCATTCTTTGTGTCAAGACACTCATGACCAAGAGAAATAGCCAGAAGCGTCTTACCTAGGCCAAAAAGAAAAAGAAACAGACAGTTGTTCAGTGGTCCAATGTGTTTTCAGATGAAAGTAAATTTTGCATTTCCTTTAGGAATAAAGGTCCCAGAACATGGAGGAAGAGTGGAGTGGCACACAATCCAAGCTGCTTGAGGTATATTGTGAAATGTCGACGAGCCATGTCATCTACTGGTGTAGGTCCACTGTGTTATATCAAGACCAAAGGAGGTAGGGAACTAACTAGGGAAACCATATTTAGTTGTGCCTCAGTTTTCAATAAACACATAACACCATCAAAAGTAGTCAGAAGTCACTCTGGAAAAGGCAGGAGCATTCGACTCCCTGAGCTGCAACATACATATATACTGAATGCGAGTGTGTGTTTCTTTATGTGTGTAGATACACCTTGCTAACAAACTGTATTTTACCCCTTTTTCCTTCAGAACTGCCTTAATTCTTCTTGCCATACTTTTTTACGTGAGATGGCATTCTGCATTCTTCGATTATACTGAGTGGTTATTTGTTACTGTTATCTTTGTCGTCTCGAACATTTTCCTCTGATCCCTCACATTAATATTTTTATCCACACACTTGCCGCGCAGTGGATATTTTTTATTTTTCAGACCATTCACTATAGAAAACAGGTCATGAAAATCCTAGTAGATCAGCAGTTTCTGAAATACATATACTGGCACAGACATCAATGCCACGTTAAAAGTTTGCCCGGTTTGCACTTCAGCATTTTTTTTGACAACCTCTACATGCCTAAATGCATTGAGTTGCATTCATGTGATGTTATGATTAGATTTGTGTTAACAAGCAATAGCTAAAGTGGGGCCAGTGTGTATAGTGTGTATGTGTATAGCACATATTAGTTGCCTGAAAAGCTAAACATACTGTGATGTTTATTGAGATGTAAAGTATATACTGTAATTCTAACAGACACATTACAGATGTTTTGTAATCTTTTTCTTAAACAGATTTAAAATCCACAGGAATCTCAAGATTGATTTAATTCCTGCAATTACGACTGAACATCATGAGGCACTTCTCACTATCTTACCCTTCTCTTAATAAGTTTTCGGCTCAAGCACTCTTTTCAGTGAGAAGTATTTAATCCACGGGAGAGGAAAAGCAAATAATCTCACTGCTTGCCAATAGATCTTTAAAATTGCCAAGTTTGCGAATCTTAAGCACTCTCATGCCAGGACCACAAATTAGTACAGAGTAGAATATTACTTATAAACAGTTCAAATATTTGTTTATATCCAAAAGCAGTTGGGGAGAAAATTGTTTAGAGGCACTAAGGATAAAGTCTCTGTGGGATTAGTAATTTGAAGTTTCATAAATTTCATTTTAATGAAATGTGTGTAAATATGTTCATCCTGCACATCAACGGTTTCTGTCCACAGTCCAAATACATGCATGCAAGGTGAACTGGAGACTCTAATTTGTCCAGTCCTGAAAGTGTAAAACATTTGACAATAAGAGTGACTCGCTATGGGGACCCCTAGTGGAAGGCAAATGCCCAAAGAAAAAATACCCATAATATAAGGCTTTACAGAGAGTATCACTGTATAATGGTTAGATGGAATCTGCATACTTTTTGTATATTAGCATTTGCTTATTCTACTTATTCTGAAATTAAGATTGAACTGATTTGGTCTCTGTCTACATATTCATCAGCAGTTTTTTATTGACAGGAAATGCAGATGCATCGCAGGCACTGTCTTTGAATCCTGGATTGGCACCCTGTCTAGGAATGTTCTTGCCCTCGCACCCAGAGTTGCCAGGTGTGCACTGGCTTCCCCGTGACCCTAAACTAGGATTAAACGGGTATAGTAAATTAACTAATGAATCTAAAAACACATTTTAATTAAAGAATATTTCAAGAAATCATGATTTTCTTTCTTTTGCTGCTGATGAGACCTTCATTCCTGAATTTGACACATCCAGAAGTGACTATTGTAATGCCTCACTGTATGGCCTTCCACTCGGCTTTTAATAGATTGCAGTATATGCAAAATTTCGCTGCCAGGTTATTGTACTGACCTGCACAAGACTTTGGGGAACATATTAGACTTTTGGAAGCCAATGAAGTTGCTTCAACATTACATTATCGCATACTGTAGTAACTACTGATACTTGTTCTTAAAACTCTGCATGGTCTTGCCCCTGCATACTTAAGTGGCCTGTTCCAGAATTATGCTTTTTCCATGCACTCTTCAAATTTATACCTGATAACAGTGCCATCTGTTAGTCTGTGCATAATTGGTAATAGAGCATCTCATCTTTTCCAGTTAGCTTATGGGTGAGCAATTATGTGAATAATTTAAAATATAGTATTATTGTTGTACATTTTGTTGCCTATATTGTCCTTTTTGTTCTGTGTCCTTTGTTATCATGAAAGCCACTGTCAATATGCTTATGAAATGTTTGTGGTTAATTAACTTCCATTGTAACTGGAAGGTCCCTGGTTTGATTTAACCTTCAGTTGCTCCCCGGGTGCTGCTCACCACTCCGGGCAGTGTGTAAAATGCAGAGGACCCATCTGTATAAGCATTTTGGCAATAAATAGATCACTTTTTTCACATTTGGAAACTTGAACAAACATGCTCTACAAAAAGCTAGAACTATAGAGACATGGTTTGCCAAGAAACTTAAGTCGCCTTTACAAAGCCCTATACTCAAACCAACTGAAATGAAACTGGAAAGCATACTGTATACTCACCTGAATGACTGAAATTCCCCATAGCTTTTTTTCTGCATATAGTTAAATGCATGGCTATTAATGCGTTTGTCCACCTTTTTGCTTAATTACAGCAGACACACATTTGGCAATGTCAGGAACCCGGGAACTCTGGCAACTATTAATGATACCTCTCTGAAACTACTTATGTGCTTTCCTGAACATGAGACAGTGTTACAGGCAACAGATGCCCCAAGGGAGGCAAACCTCCAAATTTATGCAAGTTGACCTATACTCACTAATACTTGCTAATTTGCTATACACTAATACTTGCTAAATACATATACTTGCTAATTTGTTGCTCATCCTTCAGATCAACCAAACATTGTTTGCTGCAGTATGACATTCTGCTAGATGCATGGTAATTGTCAAACCTCCACTAATGCTACATAACATGACTGTTCCCATGACATTACTGTATGGGAACAGCCCAAACATACAAATGTATCTGAAAAGCTGGCCCCACACCTCTCAGCTCCAACTTGCTGTCTTCAGTTATACTTAGGAGGTGACCATTAGTGACTATGCTAGCTCAAGAGTATTTTCAGTTAAACTATTAAAATTAAGTAGTCCAAATTATTGTTTTAAATGAGCATAACACTTCGTATGAGGTACCTGGCTAACATTAATGTTGCCCATTTTGAAATATTAAGCAATTATTATTATAATTATTATTATTATTATTATTAATAGACTGCTTGACTAGTTAAAACTGCAAAGTAGCTTCCTATGCTGTTGTTATTAGATAATTTATAGTCTACATTTTGAGAAACAAAAGAGAAAAAGCTGGAGAAGTCACAGTCTGATGTGATGCATGGAGTACAAGCTGAGTATAAAGTCACAGCTGGGTGTGTAAAGGAAAATTATTACCAGCACAAGTTCATTTATCAATTTCCAAGCCTCCTTCAGACAAACAGCCTAGGAGAATGATGGACATGAGGATCTAACAGACAATATTGCTTTCGACTCTGTGGTAGTCTGAAAAACTAATTTTATTCTTGGCTCTCTTTGTAGATAGAGTTTGCTGTCAATACGTCATTTGCTCTTGAATTTGCTAATTTTTTTATATCTGCCTAACGTGATACTAAATTTGTGGATGAATATACTGTATATAGCATGCTTTGCCCTGATTCAGTAGCATCACAAATCAGAGGCAGCAGGGATTTACATGCTGGCCTTTAATAAATCTAAATCAGCAGATTAAATTGTAATCAAAAGCAGGCAGGGGTTAATCGATCGGACATTCAATGAAATAAAGGATAGGCAAAATTTGACGTGAAAGGTGGAAGCAAAGGTTAAACCAAGAAACAGAAAGCATCTCTCAGATCAATTAGGTTTGTTGAGTGGCTGGTTGTTTTATGTCTCAGTGTGCCCTAATGTCCGTGTTATCTTCTGGATCTTACCTTCTGGATTTAGTTATGCTACTATAATAAATATATACATACGTGTGTGTATA